>JAPKID020002179.1:0-13648 GCA_026931265.2 Tropidonophis doriae | reverse complement strand
TTGGAAGAAATAAGTTTTGAGCTTTTGGCGGAAGGAGCGGAGGTCCGAAGTTGTTCTGAGGTTGGGGGGGTAGGTCGTTCCATAGAATAGGACCTGCAACAGAGAAGGCCCTTCCCCTGGGTGTCGTTCGCTGGCATTGCCTAGTGGATGGCACCCGGAGAAGTCCCTCTCTGTGCGAGCGAATTGGTCAGAGGGACGTATGGGGCAGGATGCGATCACACAGATAACTAGGCCCCGTGCCGTGGAGCGTTTTGAAGATGGTAATCAGCACCTTGAAGCGCACCCGAAAGACCACAGGCAGCCAATGCAGCTTGCGCAGGACTACAAGTCAGTCCTTGATTTACAGCAGTTCATTTGGTGACTGTTCAAAGTTACAATAGCATTGAAAAAGTGACTTATGACTGTTTTTCACACTTACCACCATTGCAGCATCCCCACGATCACATGATCAGATGCCTGGCAATTGATTCATATTTATGATGGTTGCAGTCTCCCAGGACCATATGATCCTCTTTTGTGACAAAGAGCAAAAGCAAAGTTAATGGAAAGGCCAGATTCAATTTACAACTGTGTTACTAATTTAACAACTGCAATGATTTACTTAAAAAGAGAGAAATGAAAAAGGTCATAAAATGGGGCAAAACTCACTTAACAAATGTCTCACTTAACAACATAAATTTTGGGCTCAATTGTGGTTGTAAGTTGAGGACTACCTGTATTGAGCCAGGTACCACCTATTCTATACCTGTGTTTTTTCCTGCCTAAATGTACTTACTTTTCTCACCACTGAATTTAATTTTGTTAGATAGGGCCCAGTGTTCACGTCTGTCAAAATTCTCCTATATATCTTGAGTCTATCTTCTGGAGTATTGGCTATTCTTGATAGCTTGGTGTCGTCTGCAAACTTGATGAGTTCCCCATCTATCCCCTTGTCCAAATCATTGATGAAAATGTTGAAGTGTACTGGGCCTAAAACAGAATCTTGGGGTTCCTCACTGTGTACCTCCCTCCATGTAGATGCATTCCACTGAGGGCTACGGGTTGAATGTGGTTGGTCAGTCAGTTACGAATCCATCTGGTGGTGATGCTGTCTAATCCACATTTTTCTATCTTATCAAGTAGTAGGTTGTGGTCTACTTTATCAAATGTCTTTTCTGAAGTTCAGGTAAATTATATCCACAGCATTTCTCTGGTCCACTAATTTTGTCATATTGTGAAAGAATGCAATAACATTTGTCTGGAATGATCTGTTTTTGATAAACCAGTGTTGGCTTCTGGATACCTTGCCTCTAGGCATTTGCAGATTCATTGTTTGATTATCTTTTCCAGAATCTTTCTAAGTGTGGATGTCAGGCTCATAGGTCTGTAGTGTCCTGGATCCTTTTCACCCCTTCTTTTGAAGATGAAGAATGGACAGATGTTCTCTTAACGTTCTCAGGTAGAGTGGCTTATGATACAACTACCTGAATGGCTCCCTGACACAACTCCTATCTTTTGCACTGTTTTTTGTGATGGATCCAGTTGGTTTCCCTGATGTGGGGGTCTGGTACTTCTATTATTTGTTGTTATTTCCTTTTTTTTAGTGTTTTATTTTTAATTATTTATAGTTGTAAACCACTTAAAGCAGTAGCTACAGCTGAGATGGTCTATCAGTTGGATTAATTTGGCATAAATATATATCAAGAAATAATGAATAATGCAATCAATAGAAGGAAGGCAGGAAAAAAATGATCAGCTGCAGAAAACTTTTCGGACAATTTTTGCTAGTTTCTGCTTTTACAAGGCCTTTGGCTGATATGCTTGCAGAGGCTATATTTTGCCAGTAGATGTCATGGTTTCCCAAGACTATTTATCGATTGCACAAACTTTCAAGATTGAGGGTTTTTTTTGTTCTGGGTTGTAACATCAAGAATATACCAGTTTTATGTGACACCTTATTCATATATTCAATTGTGGGAGACAAATCATGAACAGGAAGTTTTTCCTTTACTAGTCAAAAGAAAAAAATATTCTAAAATGCGCAGACAGGTGCTTTAACCTGAGCTTTTGAATGTTTTATTGCTACTACCTGTACTGCAAAAGTGAACTGTAAAGCAATGCTACCAAGAATCCAAACCAAAAGTTTGTGTTGCATTATGTATTGAATGAAAAGTGGAGGGGGGGGAAAGATATCATAGGCATATTATGTCTTATATATTAACCCACAAAATGAAAATTCTGACTGGATCATTCTAGGAATTATAGTCCACATTTCTAGAGGACTCCCAGCTTCACAAATACTACACCAGAGTAAAATACAAGGTATACATTTTCATTTTATTTAGGAAGCGGGTCTGTGCAAATGTTAACACCAACTGACTTTTTTCACTGTGGTAAGACAGTCTTATGACTATTGCTCTTTAGCACACCATTAGCTGATTACATCTGCATACTTGAATACATTACACTGTTCTATTTATGATTGTATGATTGCAAAATGCAGAAGAATAAATGAAAATCAACATGTAAAATATTCAGTAGATTTTGAGAGCAGTTAACATTATACTCAGCCTAGGTGTGTAGAATAAATTAGATTTATTTATGTAGTGCCTTCAAATCAGTCTGGTCTCCTGGTATTTTACTGTTAAGATTTTGAACTGTGGTTTGCCATTGCCTTCTTCCTAGGGCTAACAGAACAAGTGGCCAAAAGTCACTCAGTTGGCTGTATGATCTGCCAGTTTCTACCATGGTGCATTAACTATTTCACCAAACGGGGTCTCCAGAGTCATATATGTGAAGCCAAAACTAAGCATAAGGCAATGTGTGAACGCAATGAAATGTGGCTTGTTAGATTCTAGCATACCATTTTATTGATTTATACAGCCACCTATCTCACTAATGCAACTCAGGGTAGGTAACAAGTATCAAAATACAATATGGCTCCTATCAGGTCAGTTTCAGAGTTGACAATAAATACATGTATATTCTAGAAAGCACCATTCCCAACCAATTAACACAACGTGGTTTCCTAACACACCATTTACCAGGAGCATGGGATCAATTATTCTACTGGCTCCATGCCTGTGGAAACAGGCCTTCAAGGCTTTGCAAGTTGAGCAGTGTTGCAGAGCAGCTGAACCTCAGGTGTTATCTGAGAACAGGTACTGCTGCTTCTAGAATTAAATATGATACAAAGTGTTGCATCTTCCATATATGGAAAATGTTGGGATGCAAGTGGAATGGTGGATTCTGAATGAATAGTTGGCCAATGATTTTGATCATCTTTTGAAACCTTTCACATTGGAGATCAATTTGTGGGCAAAGTAGATATTGCTTGAGAGCCATTTACTTCCTCAGTGCTCAATTTCTTGAAAGCTGCCAGCCACCACCTCAGTTTTTCTTCTTCTTCTTCTAATGAAATATCACCCTCCTGTGCAAGTCCAAAATTGGCAGCCCAGATCAGCTCACAGCATTCTGATTAACCAATGAGAATGGTCGCTTGTATACCAGACATAAGGAGGAATTATTCCTTCTTACTTAGAAAAAAAATATTATATAAAACTGGGATCTGCTGTAGATGGATGATGTTTGAAGGAATGTTGGTGCTCTGGGAGGGGTGGAGAGTAAAAATTAAAATAATTAAAGAGGCGCTAGGCTTTTTTGCTATTTCTTGATTATTGTCCTTAAATCTGCTTCAATACATTTTATAGGAAGGAGAAAATAATGCTTAAATAAACAAATAAAATGTTATTGTCATTCTACTGCTTTCAGAGAAGTCTGAATTAAAATAATGGCTCTTTGAAGAAGTTATTACAATTTATGCACCCCTTTCCATTTCTGGTAAATATATTTGCAGATTAATACAGGATCCAAAGGTAGTTACAAACAGATTGCTTCTGGAGCAATAAATGCATAAAAGACTAAAATAACTAATTAAGTGGCATACATTTCTGGAAAATATATCAAATTAAGACATATGGGGTTTGCTGCCTGAGTATGGGATTGGACCAGAAGTCCTCCAAGGTTCCTACCAACTCTGTTATAATTTTTATGTTGAAAATAAATCAAACTAAAACAGTTGATTCAATACAAATATTATAGGATGCTCAAATGCCTGCTAAAAAGATGTATGATGGTGGAATTCAAATATTTTACTACTGGTTCTGTGGGAATAGCTTTGTGTATATGACATGGCTTGGTGGGCGTGGCAGGGAAACGATAATGTAAAATCTCTATTCCCACCCCACTCCAGGGGAAGGTTACTGTAAAATTTCCATTCCCTCCCAATCAGCTGGGACTCGGGAGGCAGAGCATAGGTGGGGGCGGGTCCATTTACTACTTCTCTGAACTACTCAAAATTTCCACAACTGGTTTTCCACAACTGGTCAGAACCTGCTGAATACCACCTCTAGCATGATCTATTTTTAAGTTAAGATTCCACATCTCAGCTTTTCACGAGTTAAAAACAACCAACATGTTATTTTCCATGTATATCTTTCAGTAGATAATGAAACAGCACCTTGAGCAAATAAGGAACACAGAATCTGCCAAGATTTCAAGAGTAATAGCTCTCCAATGAGCCCAAAGGGGAAGGAACTCTGGAACTCTATTCCAGCCTGTAACAGAAACTAAGATATATGGTCTGAGATAAGCTTAGAAATGTAGAAGATTAAACCTTCCTTGCTCTATATGTAATTGAAGTTTATGCCACAAAAACCTAGGTGGGTGTCCTTGTCAAAGCTAACTTGCATGAAATAACATGAAAGAATCAAAAGAGGATGGGATGACCTCTTAAAATATAAATCAGCCTTCGAGAGAAATTATCTTGACCTCATTTACTTTACCTCAGATACTCGTGGCAATTCTTTATCTCCAGAAAAGAGTTAATGCTTTAAATAATAGTACTACTTATCTCAAATTCTGTAACCCCCTAAAATGCCACACAGAATGATGGCACATCACGATCTTAGTCAACACAGCACAACACTAGCATTCATATGGCTTAATTCAAAAATCACAGAAGTTGCCTGTCTGCACAGCCCTGGGAAATGAGATTTGAAGAATACTTGGTCTGACATTAAGTGGGATGTACTCAATATTTGATTCAATGTCTAGAGGACAACCTTTTGAAAACATGAATATTGAATGTATGGCACACAGTCTAAAATTATAAGCTTTAGGAATAGAGAACACATTTCAAGTATGAAAAATATGTAAATAGAATGCTGTTTTGCATTCTACCGATCTGGTGCAGCAAAAAAACAGGTTTTTCAAAAGTTCCTAGATATTAACTGCAAGAAATCTTACCAGCTTAAATGCAAATGAAGGGAAACAATATCTCTCTGTCTCTCTCACACACACAAACACACACACACACACACACAGAGAGAGAGAGAGAGAGAGAGAGAGACAGACAGACAGACAGACAGACAGACAGACAGACAGACAGACATAATGGAAGGAGCAGTAGAATAATTTTTGCAAATAGATTAAACATTAACCGCAAGTCTTGTGTTGAGAAATCTGCTTTTAAGGAATAGTGCTGTTTGGATGTTCCCTTATTGCTCAAACCTAGCTTTAAAAAAAATCTCAAAGAGCTATTACAAAAACAGTATAAATTCATGATAGTCTTTGCCCTCAAAACTCTAAAGCCATTCTAGGAAAGCAAACTATGGAAAGATAAATTTAAATTACAAAATGCATGACAAGTTCAGAGTGTGGAGCATGGTTAATTAGTAGGATCAAGGAAGCTACAAGAGTAAGATTCTTTTTTTTAAAAAATCCAAAATGAAGAAAACAAAGGAAAATCAAATGTTGGTGAAATAAATGTGTTGACAATAAATAAGGAAACACTCTTAAGAAACCATATGTAAGCAAATAAATTAATGTCTGTTCCACTAAACCAAAAATTAGAGGTTACTTTTTAATAGAGATTCTAAAGGACAAATAATGAACAGAAACTGTTGGTTTTACATGTAGCTTGTTTGTTGAGAATAATTTGTCATGCCCACTTAGAAATTGGATGTGGATTTAGAATGACCCTTTAACAGTTTTTATCTTATGTTCACCCAGGTGCTGCAGAAAGAATTAGCTGTATGTTCTATTGTATAGAGTAATGTAATGTTCTATTGTATAGAGGAATAAGAAGCACAGCCCTCACTGTTTGCTTTAATCTACAAATCCATCTTTATTCTTTCTTCACACTACCAAAAATTCATTCAGGCCTGGTGCACAAGGAAATGTTCTTTATAAAGAAACAATTTTTGAACAACTGTGAAATTAATAGCAAGGGAAAATCTCATTAAGGAAGCGGCACACTTCGAATATTCTTTCTTAGCTGTTGTTGGTCCTGTGTTGCTCAATTATTTGTCTTCTTTGTATTATGACTTCATAATAGGCTTTTAAATCACATATAGGTTTTTATGGTGACAGGCTTTGCCTCATAATTTTACAGCATTGTCTTCTTTGAGAAGAAGATTCTGTGATAAGGTAAGTCATTAAAGGAATAAATAGTTCCCTTATGTACAGATTTTTCATTTTAGGATGACATAAATTTTGAGGATTTAGTTTTGAAATTTTTGGTGCCTGCATTTTATTGAGATAGTGACTTTATGTTCTATTGTATTTATTTTTTCTAGGCTATTATCATATCTTACCAGTTTTTATTTTCTTACTAGCTTTGTATAACCTGGCAAGAAAATCCTTATTGTTGGGCAGATTAAAAATATAGCCAATCACAAAATATCTTTTGGTTAACAGAATTGTGTACCTTAGCAGGGGTTTCTTTTGTTACTACACCTAACATAGAGCAATAATGTTGAAGTCATATGCATAGGTATGAAAGACAAGTCCTAATGAGGAAGTAATTTTTTTTAAAAAAAATACTTAGTAGATTTGTAGTCATTAGTCAACGTACAGCCAATTCTCCCTTAAACAATCAAGCATTAGGAACATTCTGTTGGGTAACCATAGGTAAAGGTAAAGAAAGACTAGCATATGTGCTACTCTTTCCCGATTCTAGGGGGCGGTGGTCATCTCCATTTCAAAGCCAAAGAGCCAGCACTGTCCAAAGACATATCCATGGTCATATGGCTGGCATGGAATTAAACACCAAAGGAACACGGAACACTGTTACCTTCTAACCAAAGGTGGTTCCTATTTTTCTACTTGCATTTTTATATGCTTTTGAACTGCTAGGTTGACAGAAGCTGTGAAAAGTAATGGGAGCTCACTCTGTTATGTGGCGCTAGGGTTTCAAACCGCTGAAACGCTGCCAACCTTTCTGATTGAGAAGTTCAGTGTCTTAGTCACTGAGCCACCATGTTCCAATATTATATGGTTGCCCATATATATGTCTTAGTATCTTCAAAGCTAATTGTGTTAAAATGTTTTCCCCCCTCAGTTTGTGGAAATACAGTTTTTAGAAATGTCAAATTCCTTTTAGAGTTTGTATTACACTTATAACATCTCATATAAACAATGTCAGTAAAAATGTCACAAATTGCCATCTCTGCAGTGATTCCAGGGTTGCAAAATAACATTCAATTTCTCCATCCTCTAATTTCCAGGATAATAACTCTGCGGTAGTAGGAAATGCAGCTCTTGAAAGTAAATATGGGAAGTTGTGAAAGTCTTCCTATCCTTATGAAAAGAAGAAGGAAAAAGAAACAGCCTCAGGCAAAATATACTTAGTCTCTTTAATCTCTGTTCTTTTTTGAAACCTTCATAATACCTTTTTCATTTTTCCCCAGTAGAGTTATCCACCCAAGTGATGAGATAAATTACCTTTTTCCTACTTCGCCAGATTCTTGATTAGGTGTGAATATGAAATGAAATTCTTCTCAACACTGGATCACTGATAACCAAGTTTTTTCTATGGCTAAATGGACAGATTGCAAACTAACACTCCACATCAGTAGAAGATTTTCTGTACTTTGTGCACAATCGTTATTGGACAACTCATGCAATTTTTGTTCCTTCTAAAAGAAAAAAAAGAAAGACCAGTTGCCCTCTTAAAAAAGCACCTTTGGGACAAGCATGGATGACTGGATGACTGACAATCTCTAGAGACTAAGATAAACAATTTCTTTTATCAAGACTGATGCAACTGATGACATGTCAACATTATATATATATATAATATCTCACAACAGACATACTAATTAGTTTTCTACAATATCATATCCTTTAGCTACTCTCTTTAGCTTCTACAACTCCAATTATTCCCACTCGATAGTCAATTAATTGGAAGTAATTATGATTGAATAGTCTAATAATGTTATTTTCTATATGCTTTTCTTAATTCTAAGATTTGTAATGCCACTTCTGTGCCAGAAGTGGCATGCAGAGCCCTCTCTGCTGCACGTGGACTGTCACCCCAGGTCAGATCTCTGTGGTATTTCTTTCATGAGTTTCTGTTTCCCTGCAAACGATGAAACAGAAGCTCACAAAAGAAAAAGATCTTACCTCTTGTCATGCTGCTGCTGTTGGGATCCCCGCCTCCAGGGGGTGGGTTGCTGCTGGCATTGCTTCCAGTTCACTGTGCATGTGTGTGCAGTTGAGAGTAAATTGTTCTGCGCATGCACAGAATATTTAAAAAATGATTAAACCCCAAGCCAGCAATGGCCGCAGTGACCGGGGGGATGTCCCTAATGGTTCAGTGACCCAAATTCCATTACCGGTTCGCCCAAACCTCTGCCAGCTTCCTACCAGCCAACTGGTCTTCGGGTCTCTGCTGCACATGTTTACACATGGTTGGGATGGTTGGGATGCATGCATGGACAGTTTGGGCCCTCAGGTTAGCCATCACTGTAATAGAGCAATAGCTGGCAGGTGCTCAGTTGTGAATCCATCCTATAAGCCATGCTTTAATTCCCGTGTTGCAAACCACACAAACAGTGCCAATTTTCCTTCATATTTTCCACAATATCTCCAATCAAGTGGAATTTTTTTATTATTGCATTGTATACTTCTAAACTCCAAACAGAAAACATTTTACAACAATTGAAATAGAATGAATAACCTATTTCCATGTACAAGGAATGTTCAGTAATGTTATAAGAATGTAAGCAATATTTGTAATTGATAGCATTGTCTTTTTGTTGCATTTATACAACAGAAACCAATCACCAGCAAAAACATATTTTTCCCTTATAATTTTCTTGTGAGAAAAACAATTTGCTACACATAATTCTAAGAAAAAGAGACAAAAGGAAAGAAAGAGAAAGAGAGATTCCTCAGATGTTTCAGCACACTTATATAACCTGTAGGTGATTCAATTCACACTATCATGATAAGGTTTTTTTCTCTCCTTTATGTAACTTTCTTGGTAAATAAAAAAAGTTTAACACTATCTTTTTGAACTGTTTTGTGGCCATTTTCACAGCTATGCATGTCTCCCTTATGTCTACTTTCATATCATTTATAAATTATTATTTTTGTTACTTGCAAACAATCCTTAGTACAGTATATAGGTAGATTCTACCTGGACATTACCCTGCAGCTTTCTTGACATGATTTCAAAATTGGTTTGCCATTGCTTCCTTCCTAGGGCTGAGAAAAAGGGACTAGTGCAAGTCATCAGATGGTTTTGTTGAATAAAACAGAACTAGAACTCATAGTCTCCCAGTTTCAAGCCTGTTGTTACCTATATTTCAACCAGAAAATCTTTTCATTATATGTTTAATGAGTCATTATAAAATGCTCTGAATTATATCCCAGAAGTTGCATGTTTATTTATTTTTATTTCTAAGTTAAATTTAGATTCCATCCAACTTCAATTAATTTTGAGAAGTACAACAAAATACAATAAAAAAACCAGAAAGTTACAAAATAATTAAAATTAATTATTAAATGGCAATCCAAAAAATCCAAAGCAAACATCAAACATCATAGATGAGGGAGTTACCTAATGTGAGTAAATAACCAAGTTTATCAAAGCCTTTCACAACATTATGAGGATGGGAATGGTATGGATATCAGGGGTAACCTCATTCCATTAGTCTTTTGACCAAAGTTCTTTTGACTTACAAGAACTTTGGACACTCCAGATGGTTGATAACAGTTTATTCAACTGCTAACTTGCAATCCTCTCTTATAGCCCATTTGTCACCAGACATCCAGGAACTCCAACTCCTAGCACAGTCCTTCTTGATCAGGCAATGACAGGTCGGGTATGGGTTTTTGTAAATTATGTCTCACCATATTGTTTATGGCAGAGAGATTTGTTGTCCGGTTCTCTAATGACAACTTTCCTGTATTGTTCAACCTCTAGCATAGATCTCATCTTCCTTAGTTTACATAACTCCCACAACCACATCTAGTGCCCAGTGGGGGTTGTTGTTGGTAGTAGTAGTAGTAGTAGTAGTAGCAGCAGCAGCAGTAGCAGCAGCAGCAGCAGCAGCAGTAGTAGTAGTAGTAGTAGTAGTAGTTTTTTATGGTATCCCTGATGCCTACCCAAAGGTAGGAAAAAATCATTCTGCTGTTCATGTTCAAAGTGCCACATTGCCATATATCAGAGAATTATTTTAGCAGTTGGAACCTTTATTCTCTCTTTGTTAATAAACTTGCACTTAAAAAATTGACAAAATCATGTTCTAATTCAGTATTAAAATTATTTTCTTTTTTTTAAAAAAACGCAGCTGTCAAGAAAATAAGTTTGTATAGCTTAGCAATATAAGATGGGCATGAATTATAAATTTTTAGTTTTAACATGTGCATAATAAATCAGAGAACGTTGCTTTTATACCAACCATATTTGCCTGATACAACTTATAATGTCCTAATTTTATTTATATTGTAATGCAAACTGTCATCTTCCAGTGATGTCTGTTATGCAGATTTTTCACTATTCTTTCAGAATAATAACATATCACTTTAGCAAGACTGATACATATTTAGGTGTACTACTCCCATTCTCTGCCTGAAACAAACTATTTGGTAAAGTATTGTTAATGATAGCCTAATTTTAAACAATAACATTTTATTTTCATATTTTTTCTCATCCATTTTTCTGTAAGCAATGAATCATACTCCCAATTACAGTTTATTGCAATAGTATCAAGTGATTATTTTCAAGTTCACTTAGTCCTTTAATGCATGTATAATTTTCTAAATTCAATGTTCTAGATACCCCTTTCTGCTAAGTTAGGAGCATTTTAGAATATGAAAGAGTTTTTATCTTATAGTTCCAGAATCACCCAACTGGACAGCCACAGAACATTTTTTGAAACAATCATGAATATTTCAAGACTGTATTTTCTAGCCTCTTGCTATTCAGAAAGCCTTTTGACCTTGTCTTGTGGTGCCTAGGACAATATTCCACGGGAAAGGGTTTCCAACTTCATCTCATGAATTGACATGATTTGTGCTATATCCAGTATCAACTTTTTCCAGAATTCTATAGTTAGTAAATAGATTGTTTTAAGATACTTTATTTAACAACTGCAGAAACCATTGTGGATTTTTTTAAATGTTGCAAAGAAAACCTTCATGATTTCTTAAGCCGTAATTACTTTGCCAAGTTTAATTCCTTTACGTGGTTTGGCATATTTTATAATAATTATGGAAAGCAACATAAATCTCAATGGCTAATTATCTCATTAAGTTGGTTTTCCACTAGAAAAAATATACTTAATGTTCAAAATAATCTATTATATTATTTAATGCAGTGACCCTTGACTTTCCAAAGAATTGTGAAATAAAGAAATCTGGCCTTAGTGTAATCATGAGATGTAGAGGCCTATTTTTAACTAGCTATGATTGTTAGTTTCCTTTTTAAGACAACAGGATTTTCTGTTTCTGAAATAAAAGAAAATGATTATGACAACAATCTTTTTTTTAAAAGAGTAAAAGAGGACAAAGTTATCACATGGCTAACTTGCAAATCAGAACCAATATGACTGATTCATATTTTCCAAAATGAAATTTGTGTTCTTTTATTTATTACTAGTTTGTATGTTGAGAGGGAAAATAATGCCAATTTCAATTTTGTCCTATGCAAATTTTTCAGACTTAAATTCCCTTTAGTTGCAAAGGATAACTTGAGCTAGGTGCATGATGAGAAGGAAAAGTCCTTGTGACTGCTTTCATGATTTTCTTTCATTTTCTTAGAGAGAAACATTTTCATAACAGAAAATATTCCTGCTATGGGAATTATTAAAATGACATTACCTTAAAACTTTCAAAATCTCCCACTTTCAACAGCCCAGAAATCATTCGGGGTTTTGTTTTGTTGCTCTTCCTTTTTTATTGCACATGTTGATTACATTTCTCTAATTAAAGTCAAATCAAACCTCATGTGCCACAGTAGATGATCACCTGTGGAAATTCATAATAAAGAAATCAGACTTTATTATATTTTATTCTTGTCCTTATGTTACTGTAGTTTATTACAACTAAATCTTTCCCTCAGGCAAGTAGATATACCTGATGAAGGGAATTGTAAAATGAAATAATTAATGATCATTTGACTTAGACAAAGTCATGCAGAATTCTGTTCTTAGTGTCGTAATGTTTGACTACCAAGTTTCAGCAGTAAGTGGCACATGAATAAAGATAGTATGTGTGGCTGTATTTTTACACATTTGTAGCCTGTCTTGAGAATCTTTCTGGCAGTAAATTCAGAATGATTTACTGTGATGATGTAACCTTGTTTGGGAATAAAACATCTGCAAGAAAACCATCAAGCTCACAGAGCACCAAGGACCCTACAGTTCAACCCTGAGCTAGAAATATTTTCTTCTACCCGTACCAATTTTGCAAAGGACATACATAGCTATATTACCTATGAGGAGATAAAGGAGCAATCCTGCCATTAAAAGAACAGCAGGCTTCAAATTGTCTTGCAAGCTAAAGTCTATATTGATTTTTGCTACACTGTTTTGTTATTTGAAATCACTGGTTGACAGCAGTGTGAGAATTCCAGAAGAAAGTCTTCTCTAATGTGATATTGATAGAAAAGTATTTCTTGAACACAGGGTTACGGAAAACAAAAACTGCTAGTGGGCAGCTTCTGTTATTAGAAAGAGAAAGAGGTTGGCATTTTCTAAATGTGACCCCATGCTGTGATATAACCTGAAATCCTGAGGACCGCTGCAGTAAGTTTCACTCACTCATTTTGTATAGAAACTGAATATCAAGAGGGAGATCAAGAATCATGCTTGTGCAGTTTTTACTCAATAGGATGTTTTTCCCTGTAAAGACAATTGCTCTGCATTAATGTGGCAAAGAACCTCAAATGGTTCATCTGGATAATTAATTTCATAGCAATAGAAGTAGTTTCTGCACAAGTGCTTTTGGCTGTTGTGGCCTGCCAGCCTCCAGGGGAGCTGGTAGAAGATTTGGGCAGTGAGGAGGTTGGGGAGGAACTTAGGCTAGTTCTGAAGTCTGAGGAAGGCTCTGGTGAAAGCTCTGTGTCAGAGGCCGGCAGGGGGCTAGAGCCATATGCCAATTATCAGCTGCCTTCAAAGTCAGAAATCAGTGAGGCAGACGAATAGCTGGAGCCTGTTCCAGGGTGTGCATTTGCAGTTGCCACACTATGGAAACAGCTAAAGTACAGTGGTCATCTTGGGAGCAGGCCCGGATTTAAGGCAATTGGAGCGATTGGGCCCAATCGGGCCCCGCTCTTGAAGGGGCCCCGCATCCCACCAAAATTAACAAAAAGTTATTT
>JAPKID020002178.1:0-13648 GCA_026931265.2 Tropidonophis doriae | reverse complement strand
AAAGAGGATGGAGTTCAAGACACCAGAATAGTTCAGAGGATAGAAGGGAATAAGATTAAGAATGCTTTATAATTCAGTCCTATTTGCTAGTAAATTCAAACATAAGTTCATACTTCTGTTGTATGCAGAAATGTTATTTCTAGTTTGTGCTGATGAGACTTCCCTGAATCCTAAAGATTTATCTACCTCCCAAACATATTTAAGTGTCCAAGTCAGAATAGATAAGTATACTGAATTCATAGCTGCCATTCAAACTTCAAATTAAAATGGTGTAATTAGAAATAAAATTTTCGATTGGTATAATTTAATAACCTTTTTATGGAATTTTACCATCATCAGGACTGAGGATCAGCATAAATTAATACATTGATATAGATAAAAATACATGCTACTCTCTTCTGAATGTGTAATTATCTTAATGTCCTTTTACTTTAGGTCAAAGTGTGTGTACAAAATGTTTCTGAAGGTTTTCCTCTATCTCCAGGAAAAGCAGCTTTTAGCTCAGTGATTTTAAGAAGAAAATTATATACTCACATCTTCTGCTTGTTGTCACTTCCGCCTAGAGTTAGCCAAACTGTGATATACTTATGCAATCTGTACAATAAACTTCATATATGGGATGTCTCAAGTGGTTCACTATATAACCTACTGTTTAAAAAGCCCACTTGTTCTTGCCACTTAAATCCAGGGCAATATACACGCGAACATTCATAGTGAAAATAGCCTTGTAAAGCAATTTTCTTCAGACTCTAGGAAGAACAGGCGAAACCTGACGCTCGCACTGCAGAGGGTGGTGAGAGTTAAAGAGAAATTGTTTAGATGGAGTATAGCAACCTCCTGGGGCTTTGGCTCAATGCCAACCTGTGTCTATTTCTAGACAGGCAGCAGCAGGCACAGCAGGCAGCAAAAAGGTGCAGTTCTACTGCATTTATCACTGATTTATACCAGGATTAATTGGAACCATAGGTCACCAGGGTGTAACTCTGGTAATTATTTCCAATGGGACATCTCAGGATTGGGACTTTGACACAATAATCAAGAAAAAGTGCTGCCAAGCATGTACACATTTTCCCTCTCCAGTATTCGGGGTGTAATATATCCACAGTGAAGATCTAGAAATCTGGTGTGAGGATAACTTGGTTAAACTCGATGATGTCATCTTCTGCCTCCAATAATTTAGTTCTTGGTTCTAGAACCACATCAATAAATTGTTTTCTCAGCTTCATTGTTCACCTCCTTTCTCTGCTTGCTCATATTATTTTGGCTTGTCCTGTCTCATGTCTATCTAATGTCATCAAACTATTTTTCCTTTGAAAAAAAAGGACTAGGGTGACATAATAGCAGTGTTCCAATATCTAAAGGGCTGGCACAAAGAAAATTTCCTAAAGCCCCTGAAGGCAGAACAAGAAGCAATGGATGGGAACTACCCTACCACTGTAATCAAGGAGAAAACCAATCTAGAACTAAGGACAACATTTCCTGACAGTTAGAACAATTAAACAGTGGAACAACTTGCCTCCAAAAGTTGTGGCTGCTCAAACACTGGAAATTTTTAAGAAGAAATTGCACAACCATTTGTCTGAAATAGTATAGGTCTTCTTGCTTGGGCATGGGGTGAACTAAAAGACCTTCAAGGTCCCTTCCAACTCTGTTATTCTGTGATTCATTGATTTAGGTTACTCATTTTCTATCCTACTACAAAATGATTCAGGGATCCTCAGCCTCAACTATCTTGATCAATGGTCCATAATGTATTATGGCTTGTTCTACTCCATGTTTACATGCTAGCAATGGCAAATGGGTCCCATGGGGAGAGGGGGCGGTATAGAAATCTAATTAAATAAATAAATAAATAAATAAATGTGAAACAGTTTACTTTTCTTCTCCTAATTTATGCTCTCTTTAGAAACTGATACAAAAAATAATAATCCAGTCCAATGGATCTGTTGCAGTGGTGTGGGCGTACCAGTGCCTGCTGGGAGCACCAGGTGCCATTCCGGTATGGTGCTCCAGAGGGCCCACCCTCCTGCCCGCCCAAGCTCCTTACCTGTATTTGAGCTGTTCGGGCCTTCCCCGCACATGCATGGAGCACACGGCACCTGTGCAACGCTCCACAGAGCAGTTGAAGCATTGCAAAGGCATCACAGAGTGTGGCCAGTGGTAAGTATGCATGACCGCACATGCTGCACATGTTCACGTGGTGGACGCCCGGCCCCGTTGATCTGGAACTCACCACTGGTCTGTTGAACTTAGCTAGTCACTACCCAGAGTGCCTCTTTGAGGAAAATGGGTGGTCTGTAATGAAAAATGTAAATAAATTTTACATCAGCAGACACTATGTAACACTCAACATTAGTTCTATTAAATCATTTCCCTAAAGTATTGTTATTTAATTATTTTTGAGTTGCCTTTCTTATGACCTATGAAAAAGCAATTTAGCCCAGCATCTTGATGTCCAGAAGCCTCCAAGCAGGACATGGATTTCCTACTCTTGTCTTATCAGTCAATAGTTGGGCCTTACTATCTCTAATGTATTTCTCAAACTAGCAACCAGTGGATAGCCTTATTCTCTCATAAAGTATATAATCTACCTTTAAAGCTATCAAAGCCAGCGATTATTCGTACAACTCATGGTATGAAATCACAGTGTTTTGATATGTGCTTTATCAAGATATTTCTCTGTGTTGAACCTTCTACAATTCAGCTTCATTGTCCCAATACTATGTAAGTGACAAATATCTTTCTAGACACTTGTCCACACAAGGCATAATGGTCATGCCTCTCTCTAATTGGCAGTAAAAATTCTTTCCATATTTTCTCTTTAGAGCAGTGATGGCTAACTTTTTTCTAAAGGTGTGCCAAAATTGCACCTGAGCCCATCCACCTGCACATGCAACCCCTCTGCGCATGCATATTTGACTCACATGATCATGGGGATGCTGCAAAGTTCGTAACTGTGAAAAATGATCATAAGTCCCATTTTTCAATACCGTTGTGACTTTGAACAGTCGCTAAATGAACTTTTGTATGCTGACGGTTACCTATATTCAGTACAATGTGACTTTTTACAAATTCATGCTCTTAAGCACACACACAGATTTCTTACAATAATTTCTGGATTAAGATACCAACATTATAAAATTGCCACAGAATTGAGACCAGACAGAGATGCACCTGCTGCATGAAGGGATGTGGTTATAATTGCCATAATTTGTGTTACTTCATTGATTTCCACTTTACAATCCCACACTCTAAGGCAAGAAACTCTTTTCATATATGGCATATTTGAAAAAATATTATCCCACCACGACACCAATAGTGTCGCAGTGGAGTACCTTTATTGAAGACAATGCCAATTTGTTTAATAATGTAATGTTGGGTAGTTGGGTAAAGATTTGGAAAAACTCTGTTTCACTAGGTACATTTTTTGTTTTTTCCTTGCATCATAGGAATACATATCCATACCTGTTGTTTATCATGCAACAGAGAATTCTTATTTTGGAAGCTTAGAGAAAGCTTATTTTGGATGTGCATTGTCACATCAGTGAACAATTCAACTGGAAACAGTATGGTGGCTTAAACACAGCTGCAATTTCTTTTCTTTTTTTAAAGGAAAAATATGCTTCTCTTGGGATTTAGAGTTGTCCTTGTATTGTCATATTTAATGTCCTCCAACCACCCCCCTCACTGCCCCAGGACCAGAATGCCATAAGACAACTCTGCAATTGAGGTTATTCCAATATTTCAAACTGTATTGAAATTCTATCCGGGATGTTTCAAGAGGAGAATACCTTTTCATTGTTCCCTTGAGTATCTACTTGTCTAGTTTAAAAATTTTTTAAATGTAATGACAGAATTTAATTTCTTTTCTTTTGCTTAGGCTCTTCATACTGTGATCATCCTGTGATTCTCTATCAGCAAAACAGTATCTTTTTTTCTTAATTTCTCTCTCCCTCCCTTTCTCATCTCTGGCATTTTTTAAAATGAGTTTAGTTACTTTAATTTTTATTGTTGTTATTTTATATACATTGTACTGAAAACCACTCCATTCTTTTTAGTGAAAATACAGAATATAGCCACTCTAAAATAACTATTGAGTTTGAACCCAAGAAATCCAATTCCAGTCCACCTCAGCTATGGAAGCTCACTGGGTGACCTCAAGCCTGTAGTTATTTTATATATAGATAAAATTTATGGCCTAACTTTTTACCGAGCTGCAGTAAGAAATTGTTTTAATAAACTTTTTAAGGTAATTTATTCAGGTTTTAGGGATTTTAATATTAATTTTTAGCGCAGGGATAATTTAATTTGCTTTCAATATTTGTATTATATTGTCGTATCTATTGGATTTTAGTTTCCTGTGCACCGCCCCGAGTCCCCATGGGGAAGAGGGGGCAGTCTATAAATGTAATAAAATAAATAATAACTTAGTCAACCCTACTGGGTTCTGGTTGGAAAAACTGGATGAATGGACACTACGGGCATTGCCTTGAGCTGTTGAAGGAAAAGTGAAGTGTAAATCGAATTAATAAAGCAAATGTATGAACAAACAAATATAAATTTCATATAACTAACTAGCCAGATTGTCCCCAGAGTGAAATGTATCACATCCTGCAACTATTTGTGTGTACCAAAAAACAAATGGCAGATTGGTCTTGAATGGGTCTGTTTCATTCATAGAACATGATTCATGGGGCTCCCATCTTTAGAATGGATGAAATCTTACTCTTCCTGGCCTGCTACTACATCAGCATATGTTTGTTACCCCAGTTGCTTCAGTGTCTTTAAAATTAGAAAAGGGGAGATGAGCACATAATTTATCAAGACCCTATAAATCTGGACTTCCTTGTCAGGAGGGAGCTGCATTTCTTTTGTACTCCTATGAAGAGGGAAAAAGTAGGTTAAATTGGATGTCATGACAGAAAATATTTATGGAAACATGTTTTCTGGTTTATGTGGGCCTACTGGCCACATTCTGTTAGATTTGTTAAAGGCAATGGGTGCCATGTTGGAGCAGAACAAAGAATTTTCTATGTTAAATTCTGTGTTTAAAAAAAGGTGCATTCATGGTGATAATGGAGATGCTATATGAGCTCCCTGAAGCCTAGAATGCACATGCTCTTTACCAAAGTTTGATTATTTATTAATGTATTAATTTTATATGTCACTCATCTCCCCAATAGTGTGACTTTGGGTGGATGTCACTCAAAAGTTGCTCTACAGTTGTAATTTTTTAATGGGGTTTGTAGAGAAAATTAGTACATAAATGGGAATTGATATGAACAGCATTTAGGGTTGGATTTTAAAAAAAATACATTAAACTCGGTTTTGATCTTAGCCCTGCTCACTTGACCTGGCACATCACTTAAAACCATGTGTGGCCTTTAACCCAAGGAAAGCTCTTCATTCTTCAGGTCACTTATAACATTACCACATCTGGGCAGTCAAGAATCAGCAGAAGTAAGATAAAGAGAACTAAAAGATACTGAAAAAGTATATCAATTTAAGTATTTAGTCATCATTCACTTCAGGCTGGAATTAAACAATAGCCAGAAATGGGGTGAGCTATTTCAGAAGCATGTTACAAGAAAAATGATTATTGGCAATAGCGCAGTATGGAAAATAGAGAACAAAGAAAAGTAATTTCAGAATTAAATTGATTTGTAGATTGTTTGGGTCTAAGGAGTCTATGTGGGAAATGATAATTTTAGAAATTTTCACTGCCACCCTTCTCGACGCATATATACACAAAAAGACTCTTTTGGCTTGGAAGAAATTTCTCTTGTGGAATAATTCATTCAGATTTTTGAATCAAATGTCTCAGCTCAGAAAAGTTCCAACATTCAATACAATTATCCAAATAAGCACTGTATTGCTTTTGTTGGCACAATATGCCAACTAAGTTAAGGAATGGGTGTGTCGTGCAAACTATGTCGGGACAAGAATAGAGATGAATGGTTTTAGTCCCTCTAAACTTAATCTCCTTTCTGGTTCACTACCATTTGGTGCAAACATGAAGATCAAGGCAGCCTTTAAATACATTTCGCCTGCTACTGAAATAGAGATGAAGTCCTACAGATGACCATAAAAATAGGCCTTCTCTAGATAAAGTATTTGTTCTCCGTCCCCAGCACCTCCCACACAAAATGGTATAGATAAGTAAGAGACAGATATGAGTAAGTTCCTATTAGGTCATCATGATTGTACTAATTCCAGCTGGGCCACATCTTTTTATTGAAGTTGTTTCTTGAGCAGGATTGTGAGAACTTCAACCGTGGTTTTGTCTAATTGCTTAGGCCATCTCTAGTAATGTGTTATTGGCTGAGGGAGAAATTTC
This sequence comes from Tropidonophis doriae, assembly GCA_026931265.2. Classification (NCBI taxonomy): domain Eukaryota; kingdom Metazoa; phylum Chordata; class Lepidosauria; order Squamata; family Natricidae; genus Tropidonophis; species Tropidonophis doriae. The sequence continues at coordinate 7,311 of JAPKID020002178.1, read as the reverse complement.
TTGGCCAGAGAAATCTTGCAAATTAAGTCACTTGGTCTCCTAACCAATTAGATGGAAAAGATTGCAAGCAAAATGTATGTTGTGTATCTGTATATACAGCTTAGATCAGGGCCATTTATTTTGGATCCATTTATTTCAGGAGTCACATTTATTTTACTGAGTGAGAAAATTTTTCACCATCATCTAAATCAAATATGAACAACCCGGTGTCCTCCAGATGTTTTGGAACTCAATTACCATCAATCAAAGTCAGATACTTATTTATAGACTATCTGTCTCTAATCTACATTGATATAGTGCTTCCATTAGAAGTTTCTCCATCCTATCCTGATTACCTGAGTTCTTTTATACACAAAATGTGAGTCTGTTTCTGAATTCCTGTAGACCAAATTGGAAACATTCTCTAAAATGTGCATAAATAACAAGCATAAATCTAACAAATAATTGCAGATGGTCAGTATTTTTTAAAAGTGTTGTTTTGCAAATTATGGGAGCATTTCCAGAACCTTCATGAGAACTGACAGTGGTATCTTCACCTGGCCTCTCAAACTGGGGCTCTCCAAGTATGCTCAATTACAGTAGAACCTCAGGTTTTCCCCGACAAAATAAAATTAAGAAGAATTTGAAGAATAACTTCCTAAGGAAATAAAGGATACATATTCAGCACAGTTACTGATACCCTTTCTTTAAAATATTGTCTAATTACAGTAGTCAGTAGTATATTGATCGTGTTAACGTCATTTGTATTCTTAAATCTGCTGTTCCTGCTTGAATATTTTTCTTTAGGGAGTTTGATTTATTGGCTTCAAGTGTAAAGGAAACAAGCCTAGTTCTGCCATGTGCTAAGCATGGTTCTCATGCAATTTATGAATGATCATTTTAGTGGGACTTAGGTGGTAGATTACTCTGGTTCCAAGCAACTAAACAAACAAACAAAAAGATAATTGATCCCCAAAAGGAATCAGCAATGCATCACAATGGCAGATCATCAATAGCACTACATATTTTCCCTCCAGAAAGAATCCTTTGCATAAAACTTTTCTAGTTATGTGGAAATTTAATGAAAGACTTAATATTGCTCCAGGGAACCCAAATACATATAGTACTTGCAAAACTGTTGAAAGACAGAGTAGAGAACAAAGAAAATTATTAAAACACTTTCCTTTTATGATATCCCAGGTTGACATTTGGCCATTTTCATCTGTTTAACTGAAACATTTATTTATTGTTGCAAGATAATGTAGGGATCATTTTAAACTTTAAACCATTGAAGTGGATTCTAATTGATACTATTTTACTCATGCTTTTTTTCCCCATTAGCGAATGAATTTTCAGCTTGGGAATGGAACAATTCATCTTTGAACGATCCTTACTGGATTGCTTTGCATTGCTTTCTGAAACTGGGCATCACCAATTTTTAGATTTCTACTCGCAGATTTCCTCAGGCTGCAATGCAGCTGCTGAGATTTCTGGAGCTGAATTTCCCATTTCTGAAGAGCATCCAAGTTTTAAAAAGATGGTCTACAGAAAGGAGATCAGTCTTATGTAATACTTCACAGAGGTTAAGTGACAGATCCTAGTTCATGAAGCCTATAATTTTCTTACTGGAACCAAGATCAAGGAAAATCCAGGTTACATATACTTGGGACATATACACTACTGGTACATAGTTGGTGGGGATATCTCCTTTAGAGTTGTACAACGGAATTGCAGCTAGAGAAACATTGCTAGAAGACACACTAATAGAGTCTCAGACACTGATAGTAAAAACAAGTAGCTTTACTTGTGATGGAAAAATGAGCTACTGCTTCACAAACTGTGATAGTAAGTCTTGAATCAAATATACAGTCTTTAACTCAGAAACAGTTAGCTTACAGTTGCAATCTGGGATGGGAAGAGTATTGGTACTTTTGAACTTGGGTCATGTAGAAGACTCCGGTGAATGGACAGCCCCCCCCCAAAAAAACCCTCCATTGAATCATGAAACATATCATACCATGGTTCTCACTAAGGGCACAAATAACCAGGCTGAAATTATCCTACTTCAGACATCTTATGTAGAGACCCAGTTCTATGGACAAGGTTGGGAATGCTGGGAAAAGTGGAAGGAAAGGAAAGGAAAGAAGAGGAAGACCAGCATTAGCGTGAATGGACTCAGTTGTGGTAGTGATCGGTGTAAAGACCTCAAAGGCCAAGTCAGGAACAGATTGTCACAGAAAAAAATTGTCTATGTGTTCACTAGGAGCCACTATGCTTTCTGACTCCCATAGATGCTGGGCAGCTTACAATAAAGAAATCACAATGAAATAAATGAGAGATAAAAGATGGAGAGACCAGGTTAGGGAGAGATCACCATGAAAAAAAAATATACCTATGTGATTGCTAGGATTAAAAAAGACTTGATGGTCCATAATCAATGGGTCAAAAGTTTCAATCAACATCTTGATAGTTAAAGGTAAAGGCTCCCTTTGCACATATGTGCTAGTTGTCCCCAACTCTAAGGAGAAGTGCTCATCTCTGTTTCAAAGCTGAAGAGCCAGCACTGTCCGAAGATGTCTCCATGGTCATATGGCCAGCATGACTAAGCTCCGAAGGTCCACAGAGAGCTATTACCTTTCCACCAAAGATGGCCCCTATTTTTCCAATTGCATTTTTACATGCTTTCGAACTGCTAGGTTGGCAGAAGCTGGGACAAGTAACGGGAACTCACTCCATTATGTGGCACTAGGGATTTGAACTGCCGAACTGCCGACCTTTCTGATCGACAAGTTCAGTGTCTTGACCACTAAGCCACTGCATGCCATGTTCTTCAGTCATGCCTTTTTCCATTCCTCAGATGCATCAAGATGAAATATAATTGTAAAGGTGCATTGTGAGTAAAACACACTTTTTTTCCTGAATGCATCATGCCAGGTAGCAAGTTGGTAACTCAATCAATCTTTTGGGATTTCCCTTTTCCTAAATTGGAGGAGAGTCATTTTTATTAACAAAAAGTGCTGCATCCTCAGAGAATGTCTCCAAGATTTATTTATTTGTTGTTATTCATCCCTTATTATTTTTAGAAATAATTCCAAATACTGAAAATACATAACATTCCTTACTACAACAACCCTGAGAGGTGGGTTGGGCTGAGGGAGAGTGACTGGCCCAGAGTCACCCAGCCAGTTTCCATGCCTAAGGTAGGAATATAGCTCAGTCTTCTAGCCTGGTGCTTTAACCACTAGACCAAACTGAGTGTCACATATGGCACATCTGGATTATCACTGTAAACAGTGGTATGCAAGGGCATTGACAGACCTCCATATAAGCCACACCTCCACTTGCTGGTATAAACAGCCTTTTATGAGTGAGTTTCCCTTTAGTTAAAAACCATCCTTTAATTTCACAATGTAAGAATGGGCCATGAAGTTGAGAAAACTATTTTGGCACAGCTTTATAACACACACACACACACACACACACACACACACACACACACACACACACGCTTCCTAAAACTCAGCTGACAGACAGGCTCTGTTGACATTTTTAGGCCAGCCTGTTTTGTGAGGGATAGCTCTGGATTAATTTAATTTTCTTTTAATGCAAAATAGCTTCAATCCTTCATTGCTAGATTCATTGCTAGACTAAAGTCACCATCTACTGTTTAATGTTGTTGGGTTTCGGGAGATGTGGCTTCCTTGAATGACACAAAAGCTGGATGAAGCCTGAGACCGAAAATGGAAATGAAAAGAGCCTTTAAAAAAAGAAAAGAAAAGCCGCCAAAGTCTGCAAACAAGTGGCCCCTTCCTTTAAGCTTTCTGAAATATGCCCGTATAAAATACCAGGAGTAAACAAAATGCTGTGTTTAACAATCTCCAGGCCCTTGTAGCTTTCTCACAGAGTTGACCCCTCTAACTGTAACCGCGGGATATGGGTGAAGGAGAGAGGCTGGGAGAAAAAGAACAGGCTGACCCAGCTATGACCTTCCTACTGCCAGGTGTGCCAAGGGGAGGGTTGGGGAGGTTGACACTTCAGCTCTGTGCATTCCTGCTCTCCAATTATGCTTTTACTCCATGGAGCAGATAAAGAGACTTGCAGAGGGCAGAAGAGAAGGGGGTGGCTGGAGGCAGCCAAAAGATAAAGAAGACTGGTTACTAAATGATGGGTGAACTTTTGATACCAAATGAGGGAGAGGTGCTGTCCCACCAGAGCGGTGGAGAAGAGTACAAAGGGCTTGCACAATTCTGATCTGTGTAGATGTAGGCACATCATAGCATTTGCTAATCTCAAAAATCTAAGGAGAATTTGATCATAGCTAGTACTGGAAATGAAAACCATCATGAAATACCATGGCAATAAAGTAATTTTGTAATTTTTTATAAGAAGGTGGAACTAAGAATTTAGCAGAACTCAAGGAAGGCTTTACCTTGAGTAAGCGGTAATGAACCAATTTGTTACTGAGAACACATATCGAAATCACTCTACATCTTAATGTAAGTCAATTATTTGAGTGGATAATGCTCTAATATCAAAGGGAAGCTAGAGAAAGAAATACTTGCATGCTCAGGCAATAAGCCTTATTTCAAGGTCTTCAGTAGGTGTTAGGACTATAATCCTAGTGTTGCTCTTATATATAAGCCATGATTACAAATGGTCTCTGTTACTTTAAGTGCTTCAGTGGAATGTAATTGGCTGCTGTAATTAACTCAGCAATAAGAGGAAGCCAGGAGCACTGTTAGTTTACTGACTAACTTTGCTGACTTTGAACTGGACATACTGTGGTGTCGGATTAGGTCATCAGAACAAGGAAGAATGATGGATTGCAACTGTATTTGATTGTATTTGAGTTACTGTATTTGATTGTATTTGATTCAGACTGTATTTGATTAAGGACTGACTATCGCTGTTTGTGAAGCAGTAGTTTATTTTTCCATCAAAAGTAAAGCTACTTGTTTTTACTATCAGTGTCTGAGACTCTATTTGTGCGGCTTCTAGCAATGTTTCTCTTGCTGCAAATTCCATGCACAACTCTCTGTCTCCTAAAGGAGATATCCCCAACAGTAGGTTTGGGGACTAGCAACCAAGATATTGCTTCACTTAACAAGGGGAAGGGATACCTTAGAACAGTGTTTTTCAAGTTTGATGACTTTAAGATATGTGGACATTAATTTCCATAATTCTTGGGATTCTGGCTGGGGAATTCTGGGAGTTGAGTTCCACACATTTAAATTTTGTTAAGATTGAGAAACTGCCTTAGAAGAAGAAAACAAGAGTAGGGCCCATAAGAGAGACCAATCTGATTTAAGAGGTTATCCTGATGTCTTAATGCAAACCTCAATAGCATTTCAATACCAAGAAAATGCTCACTGATGCAGTTCTAACTGCTTGTGAGAAAACACAGACATGCAGAGAACTCAAGGTACTTGACTTGAAACCTAGAGCCTCCTGGGTCTGGCATATAAATGAAAAGATGCTACAAGACCTGTCTATAAGCTTTGGAGTTTAGGGCAAGGGTTCAGTTGCCGAGTACATTGACTGTACTCGGTTGTATTTGAAGTTCTTGGTTGATTCATGAGCTAATTCACATGTTGGCAGTTTGCAGACAAATATGCGTAAACAAGCTTCTTGCTGCATACCAGATTTTAACGCTGATTAAAGGTAGTATTCCAGGGAAGTCCATTGAACAGAATGGAAAATAGAACTTTCCCCAATTTACATTTGAATGGCTTAATAGAAGACATCTGTTGCTAGGTGAAATGCCAGATTTTACTTAAATCAGTGCTAACTTAATACAATCAAAAATGCATGTATTTATTTATTTATTTATTTCTCACCTCCCTGGGTTGACTATACAGTATATGACAGAAAAGAGGGAAGGAAATCCAATTCTGGATTGGATTAAAATTCTTAACTTTCAGTGGCATCACTAAAACATGTTACAAATTAAACTGTATGGCTAAAAAGATATTAATCCTTTCCCCAGCTCATGACAGATTTATCATGATTACAATGCCCAAGGGGTAGGTGGACCAGGCTCAAGGAAGCTGAGAGCTATCAACTTCCAGAAGGTCTGTGACCAGGCTTTAGAGCTGCAACAATATTCAGATAAAAACCTTTCTGACTTTAAAAAAAAAAAAAAAGCTATTACACTATGCTTCTCTCTGGTTATGCATGAATGTTGTCTTAAAACTGTATAACAGGTTGAGTTTGTTTAGTAAGGATAAATGTAGTATATTTATCTTAGAATAAAGCCTGGCATTAGTAAGTGATATTCTTAAACAGCTGCCTGTAGCCCACTATTCTTCATTTCAGTGATAACTCCCTTTAATCTTCCAGCAGGCCTTTGTGGGTTGCCGATATAATATATGCAACATGGCGCATGCTGATCCACCAAGTCTGCCAACATACGAGGACAGAAGAACAACCATAGCATAAGAGAAGCGAGCACTCTGCAAAGCCAGAGCTGCAAATGCTGCAGCAATGGTGCCCACACATGTCTGCTAGACATGTGGCAGAACATTTTATGCCTGTGTAGTCCTTACCAGCTACCTGGACAGCCCACAACCTGTTAGATGTCAAGATACTCTTCGAACACAATGGACGAACATAATATACAACATATACACTGCAGAAGATTCTGTTGCTATGTAGGCAGTGCCCTCTGTCCAGTACATTGAAGCATCCAACCCATGGTCCACATATTCCTGTCTTAAATGCAGGGCATTCCTTTTCAGATGGAAATAAGGAAGAGAAGAAGAAGGCTCATTTTCTGCCATTCAACAAGGCATCGGATAGCTTATGTTAAGATTCTATGGCTAAAATGTTCACGGTGTAAAACTCAATTACAACTTTGTATTCTCTTCTGACAACCCCTAGGTGAAAGCTGAGGCAAATCAGTAATTGAATAAGAAAATCCATGGTTAATTTTATATCTTTTTCAGAAACTCATGGGCTTAGCAGACACTTTAGAAGTAGAATTTTCCTAGCTCCTCCCTTGCCTACACAGTATGGAGATGATGATGATGCTATAATATTGTCCCATTTCACTGAAATGTTGGTGTGAAGGTTGTGATTTATTCTTAATCCTTGAAATAAACTCCATAAAGCCTTCTCTTCCATCTCCTTTTCCTGCTACAAAGCAGCATTTTGAACCTATCAATCACAGGAGGAAACTGGAGAAGAAAGCCAAAAGAACACTGTAAAAAAAAAAAGTCAATTCAAAACTTTACTGTTGCCTTTCTGAAAATGAAGCAGCTCTTTTTCATTAGCAAGACATCCCAGACAACTTCAGCAGATAATATATTTGAAACTGGCGTTGGGGGGGATGGG
>JAPKID020002177.1:0-13651 GCA_026931265.2 Tropidonophis doriae | reverse complement strand
AGGAAGGAAGGAAGGAAGGAAGGAAGGAAGGAAGGAAGGAAGGAAGGAAGGAAGGAAGACAGAATTTTATTATGAAGACTTGTATTATAATGGCATAATCTGAGAACTGGATGCAACCATTTTATAACCCAAAGAAAACTAATGTCTGAGAAAGCAAAACTACTTTGTGTCTTTGTGGTTTCTGTATTTTTACGCCCCTCTCTTTGGTAACAGAACAGAATAACAATATGACAGACTTGGAAGGGACTTTGGAGGTCTCCTAGTCCTGGGATGGCGAACTTACGGCACGCGTGCTGAACTTACGGCATGCGCGTGCTGGCCGGCTGAGTTCAGCCATTTTAAAACCATTTTTCACCCTCCCCAGGCTCCAGAGGCTTTATAGCCTGGGGGGGACGAAAACAGCCCCCCTGTCCTCCTCAGAGGCTCTCCGGAGGACTACAAAGAGCCCTACGAGCAAACCGCTCATAGGATCCTTTTAAGTGCTCCTGAGGCTTCAGGGAAGCCTCCTGAAGGTCCCTGAAGCCTCTGGAGGGCCTCTGGGGACGGGGGGACGGGGCAGGGTGAAAAAAGCATGCAAAAAATGGGGGGAGGGCGCCTGTAGTGCTTGCATGCGCACTGGTGTGTGTGTGTGTATCGTGTGTATTGCATTATGGGTGCAGCACACCCACGCACGACCCCCTTGAGCTCCCCCCACTTATGGCACGCAAGCCAAAAAAGGTTCACCATCACTGTCCTAGTCCAATCCTCTGCTCAGGCAGGAAATCCTATGCCTGTGATGGCGAACCTATGGCACGCAGAGCCCTATCTGATGGCACACGGGCCATCGGGAGCTACTCTTCCGGGTTCCATTGCGCATATGTGTGCTGGACAGCTGGCCACTGCCCTATACCATGTCAGACTTCCAGTATTGGAGCATTCACAAGGCACGTTGTTCCACTGATTAATTGTTCTAACTGGTGCTGTCCTCTTGATTTGCAAGGATCCCAAATTGGATGTGGGAGAGAAGCTTCTGGAGATCTTTTTTTTTTTTTCAGATGTGGATTTTTGCACGTTTCAGGTCCAGATAAATCTTGGGCTGTTCTCCCCCCCCCCTTTTTTTTTTTAAGGAATCCCCATTGCAACTGCAAAATCAGTTAAGAACTGGAGAGGGGTGGTTTCTCTCTGGGAGGTTAAGCTGTCTTCTTGTAAAAACAAACTTCAAAGCCATCACATTAGCCTTGATCAGCTCTGTGTGTTCCCTGATGAGACCTGCATGTTCTGGCAGCCTTTGTGTCTTGTATCCCTGAAGGGATTACCCATTATGTCTACATGCTTCTGTCTCTTTCTTTTTTAAGGCTAAGTAAGTTCATCATATTGCTAAAGTTTATGTAACAGCTAGACAGCTCGCATTCTGCAAACATACCTTACTTGTGACATGGGGTGGTATTAGACCATCTTTCCAAAGTGGAATTGTCTAGCACCGTGATGGCGAACCTATGGCACGGGTGCCACAGGTGGCACGTGGAATCATTTCTTAGGGCACGTGAGGCGTTGCCCTGTCAGCTCCAGCACGCATGTGTGCACTGGCCAGCTGATTTAGGCCTTATTTTGAGGCCATTTTTCACCCTCCCTGAAGCCTCTGGAGGTGGGGGAGAGGCTGTTTTCACCCTCCCCAGGCTCCTAGAAAGCCTCTGGAACCTGGGGAGGGCAAAAAAAACATGCCAAAAGCAGGGGGTTGCGCACATAGCATTATGGGTGTGGCACACCCAGGCACGACCCCCCTGCGCTCCCCCCCACTTTTGGCACGCGATCCAAAAAAGGTTAGCCATCACTGGTCTAGCACAGTTCTAGAGCTAAGCCTTTAGTGAGGCTTATTCTTGCCAAGCATTTATGGATTATACAAGTATTCCTTGATTTACAACCATTCATTTAGTGACTGTTCTAAGTTACAAAGGCACTAAAAAAGTAACTTATATGACCAGTTATAATCATTGCAGCATCCCCATGGTAACATGATTAAAATTCAGATGCTTGGTGTCTGATTCAGATTTATGATGGTTGAGGTGTCCCAAGGTCTTGTGATCACCCTTTGAGATCTTCTGACAAGTAATGGCAATGGAGAAGCCAGATTCACTCAACAACTGTGTTATTAATTTAACAATGTCAGTGTTCACTTAACAACTGTGATAGGAAAGGTCGTAAAGGTAAAGGTTGCCCCGCACATGCATGCTAGTTGTTTCTAGCTCTAGGGGGTGGTGCTCATCACCATTTCAAAGCCAAAAAGCCAGCGCTGTCCGAAGACGTCTCCATGGTCATAGGGCCAGCATGATTAAACACTGAAGTCACATGGAGCACTGTTACCTTCCCACCAAGGTGGTCCCTATTTTTCTACTTGCATTTTTTACATGCTTTCTAACTGCTAGGTTGGCAGAAGCTGGGACAAGTAATGGAAGCTCACTCCATTACGTGGCACTAGGGATTCGAACCGCTGAACTGCTGAACTTCTGACTGAGAAGCTCAGCATCTTAGCCACTGCATCCCTCTAGAAAGATCGTAAAATGGGGCAAACTCACTTAACAACTGTTTCGCTTAGCAACAAAAATGTTGGGCTCAATTGTGGTCATAAGTTGACGAGCACCTGTACTTTCAGCATAATTAAGCAACACAGGATGTTTTCCTGGCTCATGATGATTTTTCAGGGTCTCTTCACAAAATCAGGATATTTGGCAAGCCCAACTGACAGTAATAGGCAGTTGATTATCAATCATATGATGTGGTTCCAAACTGCTGTGACATTTTTTATGCAATCTTTGGCCCTGTTCAATAGAATTACATAAAGAAGTCTATAGTTTTTGTTTTAATTAGGCTTTAGACAGAATGTTTCCACTGTATATATTATCATAAGTGTTCTGATGTATCTATGTGAAAAGTTTGGCCTTGATTTGATTCCCCTGATGGCTGTTGAAAACCATTCTGTGATGCTAAGGAAGTTACAAAATACAGAGAAATATTCTAAGTTAAGGGAAAAAAAGTTTTCTGAGGGGAAAAAAATGAACATTTCCTTAAAGCAATTAGGAGCAGAGAAATGCCCCGGACAGAGCCAAGCATGTCCTTTCTCTGCTTGTATTTGGTCTAACTTCTCCCTGATTTTCTTTGAAAAACATGGTGTCCCTGCTGTTGTTACGCATTAAATTCTGGCATATATGTTTTAGCTGAGATGGAGTTTATTAGTTGAGATAAATTCCTGTATCCTGGACTGAAATGGAAAAAAATATTGTGTCTCTTTCAAGCAAAGCAGGATTCCCTCCAAAGCAGTTAATTTTTTCTTTTTCAGTTAACCAGAAGAAATAACTGCCGTTTTGTTATATACAACAGGACACCATCATAATATATCATTCCCTCGTGTCCTGTCCCCCCCCCTCCGGAATTGGTACATCTCTCCTTCTCTAGAAGATTCTACACCTATGACTTTTAAATTATGAGATGACAGACCACAAGTACAATTTATCTTGTACTTGTGTCCGGTTTGGAGCTTTTCTCCCGAACCCACATGGCAAAGTGTTGATGAGTTTCCTTTCATAGTTTGATTTGAAAGCTGCTAATTTGCAAATGGCTCTTGAAAGGCTGAATACGTTTACAGCTGGATCCTCTTCATCAGGTTGAAAAGCATCAGCTTACAGCAAACAGTCTTAGTCTATTCTCAGCCGCTTTCATGCGTACGTGTATGTGCCTACGTGTATGTGCCTTTGGGGCTTCTGTTTTGTGCTTGTACCAGCAACGTGGAATGCATGGAGATATTAGCAGTTGATAATGCTTATCTCTATGCTTTGAAAAACATAGCCTGTTGATTCCTGTACAGCAAACAGCAGTGAAAAGGCAGGAGCTGTTTAGGCAACTTCAACGACACTCCCCCAACTGCTGAAGTTAGCTTGGGTAGAGTTCAGGCATTGTGAACGATGGGTGTGTTGTGTTCTTAAGTACAAGCCAGACCCCCTGTTCCCTCTCTTACCTCTAACAAACTCGCGGCAGGGCTGGTGCTCAGAGTTCTGCCTGTGTGTAGCATATTGTCAGCAGAAAATAAAGGCCTCTGTAGTTATAGGTATATGTGACTATTCCACCAAGCTGGCTTTAAATTCACGACTCAAAAGTCCAAGAAAAGTACAAATTCTTTTATTTTAGGACACCTGAAATATTTGGCAGAATTCATTTCTTTCCTGCTGTTCTTCCTTTCTCCTCTATTTGTGTAGCCTGTTCTTACGAAACCCCCTAGCTATGCTTGGAAATTAACAGTTGGCTTTGTTAAATACAGAACTGCCTCCTTGATTCTTGGAAATATCACACGTGAGCAAATGTAGTTACTTTCCAATAATATTCTGTTCCAAGTAAAAGACAGAGGCACAAAGAGGTTGGGATGGGCTAAAGCGATCCAGAGCGTTTGTGGATTAATATAAATAATGTGAGCAGTTATGCTTTCATAGAAAATATATCCATGTCTCAGAATTATAATTCTGTTTATCATTTATGGGGAAATAGTCATAAGAATATAGACTGCATTGATTTGAATTTTTATTAGGGTCAGACACTTGTTCTGTATCTAAAAAGGAAGAGTTAATATCCCTGTTAATGTTTACAAAAATATTTTAAATATGGCTATTGCGATGTCTATTAAATATATTAGATGCTTTTCACACGGTATGCTTTTCAAACCAGGTGCCACTCTAATGATATTTCCACAGTACTATGCAGTTAAAAGGAAAAACGTGGTCTTTTTCTTTATATCTTAATAGCAGTTGTAAGAATCCATTCACAGACTGAAAAACATACAGTGTACAGATTTTTCGGCAGATGTTATTTCTTCGGTTATTTACTTGAAGTGCCTTCACATGATTTTCCATTAGTTTAACTGCTGTTGAAAATTAGTCTAATTTTTTTTTGACATCAGCACTTGTTTCTTGTAGTGCTCTTGAAGGATGTCAAAAACAGCAGTTCTGAATGTTGCAAAATGCACACTTCCTGCTAAATTCATGATTAACATCTTGTTATCAACGTATTATTTCTGCTTCGTGTACTGTTCTGAATATGGAGGCTCATCAGAGCCAAAAGCCCTCAAGGTTTCCTGTATCTTTCGCCCCCAAAATCTGATTTTTTTTTCAACACTTTCCTCAATGTATTTAACTATAGTTCAGCAAGGAATATGCATTTCTCTTTACTTTTATAACATTTTTATTCCTGTTAAGATTTCATCACTAGACTTGAAACTAAGTGAAACATATTCCAGGATCCAACGGAAATATGGTTTATGATAAACTCCATCAAGAACAGATAAAAGTTTGGTAAAAATCAGGCAGACCATTTTTTTTCGGTCTCCAATTGCCTTCTTCAAACCACTGTTTATACTTTCATGAAAAATGGGAATTTGAATAGCAAAGAATTCCACCTTCCTCCCATCTTTATTTAGACATGTCTTCTTCATTAAAGAGGATACAATGTATTTTAAGTAGAAAGGGCCACGAGAAGTAAAGTTTGATTAGGAGACACTCCACTAAATATTTATTAGAACTGTGCCCCAAAATTCTACTTACTTCAGTTTTGTTCTAGTTCACAAAAGTGAAAGAAAACAAGTATATTGAGATGAAACATTTATTGACTGTCAGATTTAGCCCAAGAATGATGTAAAACAATCCAGCCAAAATTCAGTTCTTATTTGCACACACCATCTAGACAGAATCTTGCCAGACTAAATCTATGCTACTAGATATACCCAGAAAATTCTAGACAGTGGCTATCCTCAATCTCTTCCTCTTCCCATGATCCAGCTCCAGACTATGTCATTTCTTGTTTCATCCTCCTCCTTGGAATATGCTCCCTCCTTCCTGGGAACCAGATGCTTTATTGAAATCCATCATATCACTTCCCCCTTTGAAGACACTTTCCATAACATTGACCCACATTTTTATCAGCTCTTCTTAAAATTCATCACGGAGCATTCTTCACAGAATAATGATCTGCCTGTGCAATTATGTAGCCAAACATTGAGGTCTAATTTCTAAGAAGAAATTAGGATGGAATGTATAAATTCTTGAACAAATCAATCCATAATTCTCACTTGAGGCATCAGGATTGAATTACCCTACTTCAGACACATTGTGGAAAGATCTCACTCTCTAGAGACCGGCCTAGTGCTGGCAAAGGTGGAAGGAAAGATAACCAGGAATAAAAGTGGGTCGAGTCAGTTACAGTGACGATGTGTGCATTGATGGAAGACCTGAAGGGTCTAGAGATAGATTATCATATAGAGAAAATCTATTTGGTTGCTAGGAGTCAACACTGACTTACTGGCACAACCTGTATAGGTCTTACCAGCCACCAGTGGACACATTGTGGCCAGCCCACAACCTATTAGATGTCAAGATCCTCTTCGAACATGATGGAAACATCAATGGCACATAATCAGTCAAGCAGTCAACGTTAACTCTTATGCTGTTCAAAGGATATTTAAATGTTTTATTTTTAATGAGCAAATTAAATATTAAGTAATTCTGCTCACAACCAAGAAATTATTGGAATTTGTTTTTCTTCTGAGAAACAACATTGACAATTTTTGCTTTTTTATATTTTATATTTATATGCTCTTAAACTGATGATGTATGAGTGTCAAACTCGATTGCATCATATGACATATTGTAATGTATCATGATGTATTTTGCCTTTGTGGAGCCCTGTGTGTGATGCATCCGACCTACGGGCTGCCAGTTTGACCCCCCCGATCATGGTATATACTTGTAATTTTCTGGCCAGCAGTAAGGAAGTGGTCTATCATTAACTTTTTCCAATATGTGTTTCTGACTTCTCCAGCCTGAGGTTTTCTAATAGTGTCCTATTAAAGTACTACTAAGAATCAAGCCAGTTTAGCTTTTTCGATTAACCAAAGCTGTGTAGATGCTGCCATCTGCTTTGTAAATGCAAACATTTACAAATTTGACCAAAAGGAATCCTCCAAAGCCAGATGACTATTGCAACTGTTCCATTGTTTGTTTAATGTATATAAATATATGTATAAGGAAAACTTGGATTCATCGTAAAGGAATATTGGTTGATGATATAAAGGTACATATATTTTTATGGAATTGATTGTTATTGTATGAAAGCCTAATAAATTATAGTTGAGTGTTGGATAGACAATACTGGGCAATGAGGAGTATGGGACTGAAAATTAATACACCAGGGACCAAAATAATTGTGTTACACAGGGGGAAAAAACCAAGTTAATCATTCCAAATTATGTTAAAAAAGAACAAGTAGACAAGTTTTCATATCTCTGTAGGGTTGGGGAAAGGATGAAGACATTTTAAGATGATATAATATTAGAAAATTGCATAAAGTAAGTGATGTGAATGAAAGAATGCTTCCGCTTAACTTTATTCTTCAGACGTAAGAAATGGATATGTTAAGGAAAACCTAACATAAGTTAAATGCAACAAGAATTGGGTATTTAAGAACCATGTATGATAAAGCCAAAATGAATGGGTACTGAATGAGCGGAATACAAAGGGACTGTCCAGCAGAAAAGAAAGCATATGGAAGTGGTTTGACCAGAGAGAACGAAGGAGAATCAAATTGCAAAAACAAATATATGAAAGAAACATAAAGGAGTCAATAGGAAGAGGAAGCTCAATAAGGTTGTGGTTGAGCAAAAGACAATGCATGAAAGGGGACATCATAAAATCAGGATAGATTTCAAAAATAGAACGGTACTAAGAATAATAGTGAGAAGAGATGATATAAACTAGATTGAGATATATTTCCTTTTAAACTTCAGGCCTTTAAATTCTTTGGCTTATAATTCCATACCCTTTTCCAGTGTAGTGTTGCTTACAGCACAAAGAATGAGTATCTTTGTATCATTGTTGCAGGGTGTAATAACTCCTTTAGAAAGTGGGTGCAATGCAGTGGTGGGTTCCTTTCTAACCTGTTTACTACCAGTTCACTGAGTGTTGTGCGCACATGCGCAATTAAATAAAAATTAGTTAGAAAAAAGGGAAAACAGCTGCTGCCCCGGATCAGTTGGGCTTCGGAAGCTGCAATAAAGGTAAGTATAACCCGGGGGGGAGGGGGGGCACTTTTAAGAAAAACAGAGAACCCGTTCACTCTCTGTGTGAAGGTAGCACTACTGGTTCGGGAGAACCAGGCCGAACTAGTAGGAACCTACCTCTGGTGCAACGGATTGGATACAGTCCAGATCTGAATTATAAATGTTATCATTTTTTAAAATGCCATTTTAATAAGTCGGCTCTTTAAGCCTTTGGTTTTTTTTTTTAACTGTTGTACTTTGTTATATTTGATGGGTGTAACTACAGGTGACTGTCCATAACAGGACTTCATTGGATTCAATTAAGCTAGAGGCCTCTGGACAGCCTGGTTTCTGATCTGCATCACTTTCTTGTTCATTGTTTAGTTCTTAATTCTTTTCCTTTCCATTTCCCCCAACCATTCGCTGTCAATATGCTCTCGAAATCATCTCAGCCTCTTCGTCCACTCTCACCCCTCTGCTAAAAAAAAACAACAACCAAAAAGCAAAACCACACTTCCTCTTGGGGACAAAAAAACACATTCCTCTGCAAGGGTCAATTTATTATTAATTTATCAAACTTGTTTTCCTGCAATCTATTGAAGTTTCCTGGAGGCTCATCATAAAAAACGCACAGCGATGTGTAAATTAATCGATATATTTCTAGCCACAGCACAGTCTTAATTAAGCCTTTGGGGAAACCTTTCTGGGTGGTGGGAAAGGAAATCTTTGCACTCTACCAACTGACAGATTTAGGGTAGCAATGCCAAATGCAATATCTCTAACCCCATCACCCACGGAAAGTGTGGCTATAAATTATGACAGATAGGATGGGAATTGTAGTCCAGCCCTAGACAGGCTACCTCTCTGCTCTCTGGCTGGAATGGGAGGCGAATGGTTTGGGCAAAGCTGTTTTGCAAACTCTTCATTTCAACAGCCTTTTATTCTAGTTACCAAAATTGGCAGGGAGAGCTGAATGCAGAGACACAGCAGGCATGTTGCAGAGATTAAGAAGGCTAGAGGAAGAAGTGCTCTGAGCAACCTCATTAGCTAGATACAGATTCTTAGCACAGGGCAGGTTGAGAGAACAGAGGGAATGTTGAAATGATTCGCTAAACGCTCTGAACGAATTTTAAAAACCCACGGTTTAATCATCCAACTTCTTTTTTTTTTTTTGGTAATGTTACAAATGCCCTGGTCAGAACAACCTTGAAATGGGCTGTGAATACAGTTCAGGAAAGCCAGATGAAGAGGAGATAGTTTCCCTCCCGACTCCCTCCACCCCTACCGAGCAAGCAATTTTTCCAAAGATATTTCCCTCACGGTAACCATTTCAGATCGCAGCCATGGCAAACTAACTCTGGAACTACACCTAGTGGCCTTTGCTGCATATTGCCATGTAAAAAGAAGACTGCATTTTAGGGTCTAATTCCAATGGAATTACCCTTGATCTAAGTCTGGAAATTGATTAGTTGAGGGTTTTTTCCCATGTGTGGCATGCCAACATAGCTCTTATAATATTCATAGGATTGTATAAGTTTTAGAAATAACTTTCAAAGTGACTATAGCCTGCACTCAGAACACTTAAATTAGCATTCACTTACATTGGTAAAGCTACACCGGTATATTTTTGATCTGAGCTTTCACACACACCCCGCCCTCCCCCCTTTTTTTATGATGCCCTTGAGTCATGTGGACTTCTGGTAATGCAAAGGACTAGTCTCTGGAATTTTATTTGCAAGATTTTGAAAGTGGTTGTTTGACATTGCCTGCTTCCTAGAGCTGAAAGCTATCCTAAGGTCACCCAGCTGGCTTTGTACCTCAGGCGGGACTAGAACTCATGATCTAGATAGCCTGATAGATATCAATTTCCAGTCTTACCTTAACCATTATGTCCAATTGGCTCTCTTTTGTGAGCTGACCCCCCCTGCTCCATATTTACAACCCCATCCAGCACAACAGAAGGCAAAAGGGATCCATGTGTGACTTACACACATCGTACAATTCTCTGAATTAAAATATATCTGATCCCTGTATTTCTTAGCTGTCTTACTTGTCCACCAAAAGTGAAAAAGGCACCTTCAGATAGTTTACATTTTCAACGTATGTTTGACATACTCTATTTTTATAAACAACTAGCTGATAACAAGGCATTGTCTTGGTGTTTATTTATAGGGGGAAAATGTCCCGACCAAACATAATTTCTAATGTTGGATTTTCCCCCTTACCAAAGGGAGCCCCCTTGTGGAGTACTGTGAAGCCACTACCATGGCAACTCCACTGCGCTGTACAATAGAAGCCATTTTATGGCAGAACAGTAGAAGCCATTTGAAGGCACAACAGGCTGTAATGTAACAGAACACACACCCTGAGGGGTGCTAGGGGCCATGGTTGGAATTCAAATAATTTAACAACCAGTTCTCTGCCGTAATGATTTCTCCCAACAACCAGTTCACCAAACTGCTGAGAAAGTTAACAACTGGTTCTCCTGAAGTGGTACGAACTGACTGAACCCTGCCACTGGTTAGGAGTGTCTTACCCCCATAGTATTCGTTTCCAGGGAGTAAGTCATCTGTGTACCAGGTTTGGTTGAAATTACTTGAGGTGTTCCAGAGTTATGCTGGAACAACTGCCTTTCTTAGCAACAGAAAATCTGGTTCTTAAGTCAAGGACTACTGGCACTAGTTCTCTGTCAAGTGAAGTTAAAGATAAAAGGGAGAAAAAGAACTATGAAGACCTTTCATTTGATCCAATGCAGCTCCTTGACTTTGAACTACATTTTAATTGTGAAGTGTACAGATGAATGACTTAGATTATATTAAGGAAAAGAGAGACAGAAATTCCCAGAAGATGCATGTGAGGTAGGGGCAAGAAGAGGTTAACTCATCAGGGATGGAAAAATTCATATATAGATTATTGCTTGGTCATCTTTGCATTGCACTCTGTCAGTCAGCAGCTGTTTTTAGAGTAGGTTTAGCACCATCCTAAACAGAGATACCTAGAAATAAACCTTACTGAATTCCAAGGAAACTTCATAAGCATTTCAAAAGCACCCAAGTTCTGAGGAAGGGACATAATGCCAGCAAAAGAGGTTCTGGGTGAGCTGATTCTGACATTGGAGACAGGCAGGCAATAAGGCACCAATGGACTCATCCATACCTGATGAGGTCTGTGATGGAACATTATGTAGAACATCATAAGTCCTATCTCTTTCTCCATCAGCACCAGATGACCCCAGAATTCTGTCAGTGTAATGGTGATTGCTGTTCCTTCTGTTCCTGCTACTGTTAAAGAGAATATAAAGCATGTTAATCTTTAACCACTTGACTGCAAGATGTTGCCTGTCCTGATGAGGATGATTGATTTGATGTGTAGCCTGACTTTCAGCTCAAAGGGCACTCCATATTGATCAATGACATTTACATGCGAGCTAATGTTACAGATGAAAAAGTTTGAAAACAGATCATTACTTTTCATCCCCTGAGTCATAAACATAAAAATATTTTATAAACGTCAAAGATAAATTAGGGAAATCTGTTTCTTTTTCAAATATGGCAGATAATTTTTTTTTCTGGTTATTTTTTGGCAGATTATTTTCAATTAGCTATCCCGTAGTTCATAGTAGTGAATACCTCCTAACGTTCTCCAGGCCACTAAGAGATGGGACGTAATTCCTTCCAGGGTCATAAAATCCAGATAATAATCTTTCTTCCAACATTTGAAAGCTTCCCCCCCCACTCCAATTTTAACAACTGGAATTCTTCATGACAATGGCCATTCCCATTCTCTTGCCTAATGTCTGTATTTCAGTATGACAAAGGAGCCTGTTTATTTACCTTTCATTTCCAGAAGTTATGAAGAGCTACTGCAATTCCTATATCAAGTGGTTACAGCTGCAAGACATTCCTTGCTCAAGCCCATTTCCTGTTAGTGCTTTAAATGCTATTCCCCCACCCTATGCCTTTACTTTCCTTAGTGCAAGGTAAGGTTTATGTTTAAGATAATGATTGTGCCTCCATTCATCAAAAAGTGACTCTGTTATGTCCAATAGATTGCAGGTATGAGATGGTGGATTTACATCTCCCACAACCCTTTTCTGTGTTTCATCCACTCAATCATCATGTAAACCTGAGACGATTGCTAGCAAATTAATGGCTCTGAATCTAGAATAAGCGGTTGTCTATAATAAATCAGGGCTTATCTTCTGCATCTCCTAGCGTCTACCCAGATTGCACTTTATCCATTCTGCAATACTTGTCATTTATACATCATGCATAAAAATGGCCTGTATTTGTCAATAAGAGCTGTTGTTATAACTTGGGGAATGGAGAGGAGGAGGAGGAGGAGGATACACCCCAGAGGTAGGAAGTTAGCACCTACCCCTCTCCTAGAAGAATGAAATATCCTAGGAAATTTTATAAAGGCAGAATATTATATTTCCCTGGATGTGAAAAGGGAGAAACATGTTTTTAAAGAATAGCTCCCTCCCTTTGTCAATGAACCATTAAAACTTGAGCTAGTCTACTCTACATAACAAAGGGAGGGTTAACCCTGTACTGAAACTCACCACAAGGCACCTGGGAAAATTACATTAGCCAGCAAGGCAACCACACTTTGACTCAAAGCACAGCCTGCAGAGTTGCCCCTGCATGGCCCCAGGGGAGTCTGACAACCAATCAGAATACAAGCTCAAGGTCAAAGGCCAGAGAGGGCATAAAACCAGGGACTTCCAGCATTTTGGCCTCTTTTTTTTTTCCTGTGATCCTGTTCATCATTAAACCATCTTTCCAAGAAGCCTCCATGTTTCAAGTGTCTTTTTCCCCACTTGGAACTGAACCCAGAAGGACATTGCTTCCAACACAGAAGGCGGATTTATGATCACAACCCTATGCCCTCATACTCTGAACAATACCCACTAAATTCAATTCAACACACTCGTAAATAAATGTGCACAGCATTACACTGCACATAGATGCAATCAGGATTAAAACATAATGTTTCGTTTTAGATTTCCAATTATGTGCAAGAATTATCTCTATACAAGTTGCAGCTATTCAACTGGGTTGTTTATGGGAACATCAGTTGGACTAGGTCACAGTCCCATTCATTCTCCTTGGTATAGAACTCAACCTTACTTTCACACTATACATGCAACATTATATTAAAATGTTGGCAACCATTACTGCTATGTTTTAGTGGCCTAAACATTATTAGGCAAGCCAGTGGAGAAAACATTACCTTAATATATGAAGTCCCTCTATAAATGAATTGAATAGGCTGAGAGGGTTTTTTTAAGAATAATAATTGATTACAGTTTGTTAAATTGTCTTTTTATATTCCCTAGCAACCGGCTCTTTTCCAGGATATGATGCTCTGAAATTTTTTTAAGCAAGTCTCAGAGGTCTTGCTAAATAATCAAACAACGAAAGGAGGTCTTGAACAGGTATGAAGGAAACCATGTGTTTAGATAAAACCTGGGGTAGGCATATCTGTGAATAAATGTTCAAAAAAATCAATATGAGGATGTAAGAAGTTAGCACCCATGCCTCTCCTAGAAAAATGAAATAACCTGGGAAATATTGAAAACGCAGAATATTATATTTC
>JAPKID020002176.1:0-13651 GCA_026931265.2 Tropidonophis doriae | reverse complement strand
GCCCCACGCCTCCGGCGACAGGAAGTGACTCCCATTTTCGGCTTTAAAAAAAAAAGTCTATCAGAAATGGAGCAAGATAAGACAACCTCTCTGTCTTTATGATACGTCAATTGTCTTGAATATAGATTGAAATTCAGACAGGCAGTGAGGAACTGGAATCTCATTTGACCATTCAATACAATGGAAATGAATGAAACCACTTACTGGTCCAGAGCCATCCAGTCCTAACTTATGGAAGACCAAAGCACCTGTTCAGGGTCTTGGTGATATCTTCCATCCAGAAACATAATATGCCTGCTATTACTATAGATGTCTCATACATTTTCAATAGAGTAAGTGCTATCTGAAGCTTAGAAACTTAAGGTTTTGTACTGATAGCTCCCATGATCTACATTGCACCTTGTTAGATCAAACGTACATTCCCAGAGAACAACACAGAGATTTAAGATATGAAATACATTCAGATTTTGCTTGGAAAGTTTCCCAGATACATAAGAAATCAAAAAATGCGAAGTTCTCTTTGGTATCTTTTGAAGAGAAGCACAGTCAGACATTTTCAATTCTACTTAATTGTGAAGTATTCAGATCAAGTTTATGTACTTCCAGTAAAATATATTCACATATATACACACATGCACAGCATACATAATACAAACTTTTAAAAAATATACTTTATTAAACATATCAAAGTATAAACTACAAATGGAAAAGAAAATAGTGAGAAAACAAGGAAAGGTAAAGGGAGAAAGAGAGAGAGAGAGAGAGAGAAGTGAAGAATAACAGGGGGAAAGGAGAAAAACATTAACCTCACACTCTTTTCAGCGCAGTTGAATAAGTATAATCTTTATTGTAATTGTACTTACATACAATGAAATTGGTGTTAACCTCACTGGTGCAAAATTATAACAGAAATGAAAAAAGAAAGAAAAAGAAAAAATGGAATAAAAATAACATTACAACCTCAACTTTCACTTTGGCATATTTAATATGCATTAGCCACTTCTATACCAACAAACTTGTCTAAAAAGCAAATCCTAAAGTCAAAGTTTCCTTTTTTTTTCCTACCTCAAGCACAAAATATAGAAGTAGTTTCCAAGTAGGAAAAAAATATAATACAAACCTAATTGACTTCAAAGTGACAATTCTGGATGACCATAGGAACTTGAGGATAGCTAGAAATGGCTCCCAGGAATATTTTTTAAATAGAGGACAAAGTAATATGGCTTATCATAAAGCACAGACTACCTTCTTATTCTTAGCCCAAATAACTCTGACTGTATTTATTTCATTTCCATACCAGAATCCCATTAGAATATCACTAAACTATTTCCTTAGTCTTTGTATGTCATGTTAGAGAAACGACAGCAGTGAGGAATCACTGCACTTTACTGATCCTCATCCCTGAAATCTCTCCTCCCCTGGCAGTAAGCATAGGAAGTAGTAAGTAGCTAAAAACTTATTTGTCAAGAATACTTTAAGTTGCACAGAGGAAGGAGTTGGAGGCAATTATCTGAATGGCCCTTCCAAACGCTGCAATTCTTTGTTTCTATGAAACTGTTTTTAGATTGCATGATTGTTTTAATACTATTGGGAACTATGCTATAATGGAAAAATAGTATTCAAGTATTAAAAACATTGTAAGGTTGGTAAACTCTGAAGTAAACAGATTTCTATTCCAGCCATTCACCCCTTATTAGATGGCTTCCAAAATGTGTAGAGATCCATCAGAACTATTAATTTGTTACTAGGCAATAAAGTCAGAAACAAGTTTAATCATTACAAAAAGAAATCATGTAATACCAGGGCTACCAATCCCTTAAAAGATTTTTAATATAACCCTATATTAGTATAAAATAAAGTTACATTTTCTAAACATTATAGTAAGCTTGTTATTTTGAAATTTAAGCCCTTGCAATTCAGAAAGTCCCTTATTCTTTGATCATGTTAATGATTGGTGAAAAACACATTGTACCTTTCTTTGCTGTTCTGCATCCCCTGGCACCGAATACAAAGGATACTATCTTTGAAAAAGAACACCGCTTCCAATTCTACTTTCTGTAAAATAATTTTGACTAATGGCATTCATATTCTGTCTATCAAGATTTCTAGGAGGAAAGAATGATTACTTTTCGTTCTATCATGATTTTTAATGCATTCCAACTACCATCTATATTCGACTTTAGTATCATTAGCCTGAATTATTTACATAAACCTGTAAAGGATTGATGGAATTCATAGTAGTAACTATATCTGCAAGGAGATGCAGGCAGCGCTATCGAAAATCTTTTCTAATGCTGCTAACAGGATTGCTGAAACATTCTCAGTTTCATACCTATTCCTTTTGAAGGCTCCTTACCCTCCTCATTCTGCCTTATCAAACCATTATTGTTTTTGGAAATGGATTGCTTTTTGGAGATGAAGTGGCCTTCGAATAGGAAAATACTGAGGAACATTGAAATTATTTATTAGACTCCTTCTAGCCCCAAGGTAATGTAACAAATACACAGAACAATATAAAAGTGTTCCAGAGAAAAAAGTTGAAAATTACACCACTATAAAGCCCAGAGTTCCATAACTGGCATGCAGTCATATAGCAGAAACTGTACTTATTTCCATCTGCCTTGTTCCTGTTAGATAAGAATGGTGGTGCTTATGCAGACTTAGTATTATGTTTAATACTGAGTCTGTGTAGTCTTTCATATGAGTCTTTTTCTGGCATCATCCTGATGCTTTTTGAATACAAAGCATGTCTTTAGCCATAGTCCAGTTCTACTCTATCGTTTGAATCAAAAACCTTATGTGAATCGGAAGTACATGATAAAACAGTCATATGAGAATGAATCCATAGTAGATGTTAGATATGATAGCTATGCAGTGGCTCAGATCAAGAGAAAAAGAGCTCCGTATTTTGTAGGGACATTCACAAAAAGACAGTTGGATACTCCCTCCAGCAGCTGTTATCTTTTAATGGGATTGTGCAGCTGCCTTCCCAGATGCAGCATGACGTTAGTAAAGCCATAGGAACTTTCAAACATTGTCAACCAATACTACCTGCCTGAAATGCAGTGCACAATACTTCAAAATAAACACTTTCCTTATAAAATGTATCTTGCAAGCAGATTCTACAATGCACTACAACTGCAATCCTTTTTAATCAATCTTCTCATGCCTTAGATAGTGATACCATAAGAATGGTTTTGGATATGCATCTTCTGATTGTCATCTGCCCAAATCCACTGGGTAACGTCATTCATCAGTTTGGGGTCAGCATTAATATGCTGATGATAGCCAGCTGTATATCTTGAGCCCAGACCAATCAAGTTAAAGTCTTGTCCCAGTGTCTGGAGACTGCAAAGAACTAGATGGAGAAGGGAAAAAACTGAAGCTGAACTCTAGGAAGACTATGTGTTTGTGGGCATTTGGGCCCTTCAACATAGAAATCTTCCATATTTAATCCTGGGTGGATAAAGTTGAATTTGGGACTGGTACGCAATCTGAAGGTTTTCTTGGACTTGCAGCTTATGTTTAATGAGAAAGTTGTAACTACGACAAAGAAGATCTTTGTACAGATTCATCTTAAGTGCCAGTTGCATCAGTTGCTGAATATGGAGGCTCTCCAGACAGCCACTTACACCCAAATTGCCTTATGAGTAGATTATTGCAATGTGATGTCTATGAATCTGTTCTTGAAGATCACACAGGAGTTAAAGCCAATCCAGCCTGCCTTGATTTGTGCATGAGATATCACATCTGTACAAGATGTATTGGTTGCCAATTAGTTTGTGGGAGCAATTCAAATACATAGGGCCTACTTATTAAATGGTCTGCCTATCTCTGATAGTATCCATCTTTCCATCCTGTCATGATCAATCGGAATGAGTGCACTCTGGATCTCTTTGATTAAACCATGCTACCTGTTGAGACCCAGGAAATATGTGTTTCTGTCATGGTGTCTACCATTTAGAACAGAACTGCCCCCAGCCCTTGAGATATGGTTCACACCTTGCTGATGTTCAAGAAATCCCTGAAAACCCAGCTGTAACCTCAGGCCTTGGGTAAGATGGATGTTGATTCCCTATAAGATTTTATCTGTTGGAAGAATTGTCTTTTCAGAATGTATATGGTTGGTGTCTTTTATTGTTTTATTATGTTTTAGAGTTGTACACCATCCAGAGTCTTAGGGACAATAAATAAATGGGCTATCTCATGTGAAAGGCAACCTTTTTGGTTTCCTCTCACAGTAGGCTCATGGTTACAACTCTTATAGCATCAATAGTTGAACATTCCCCATAACAAATAAGGAAGTGTAGAATCCAGAAATACATTAGAATTACACTGACGTCAGAAGCCCAGCTGTTAGCAATTGGAACACTGCATTTTTAACTAACGGCAGTCTTCAGATCAAAAGCAGTGCCATGCAAAATGCATTAGAATGCTGTAACTGGGAAGTTACTAAGAGTGCATGGTGATAGCTCCGTATGCTTTCACCAGGAAAAGAAATCAACTTTCCCAGCTAAAGGAAGTGGAAAGGGTTCCTAGAAACAATGTCAAATTCAGGAACCTTAACTGCGGACCTAACTCTTACAGAAGAATGCAATCTTCATTTAAAGCAATCTAAAAAAGAATGCCAAGAAACAATATATCTGTGTATCTAGCATACCTACATCCAGTCCATATGCTATACAATTATTTCTGCTCAGTTATCTTCTTTATTTGTATTCTCCCCCCCCTTCTTCTGCCTATTCTATGATAATACTAGTTTACATG
Organism: Tropidonophis doriae; assembly: GCA_026931265.2. Lineage (NCBI taxonomy): Eukaryota > Metazoa > Chordata > Lepidosauria > Squamata > Natricidae > Tropidonophis > Tropidonophis doriae. The sequence continues at coordinate 8,884 of JAPKID020002176.1, read as the reverse complement.
CAATGTGCTGGTATGCAGGAATCATTTCAATTATTCCATCTCAAGTACTTCATCTTGCATTTGTCAGCACTTGAATTTCAGTAGCTGCTAATTTATCAAGTGGCGTTAGCATCCTCATTTTCTCCTTGTAGCCGTAACTATTTGAAACCAATTTCTGTCATGTCGAGAATGAGTTGATAAAATGCATTCATGAATAAGCCTGGCTCATTGTAAATATACAGTGGAAATCAACAAGCAGGAATAGAGTTCTGAGAACTTACTTTACTAGCATATTAATATAAAGCAATACTTGCAAAAATCCAAATATGTGTGCTGAAAACTCATTTCTGGAGAGCATTGCAAGGTAACCCTCAGACTTGCTAGCAGCTTTTCCTTGTGTTACTGGGTGACCTGGGAAGGTGAAAGGCAACCGCCCCTCCACATTTCACTAAGATCATAAATTTATAAAAACCACCACTGTGTTACAAATATGTAATGGACATTGAAAAAAAAGATGGAGACACTTTCATTGAAACTCAATTGCCCATGCATATCCAAGCAAGAAGAAAGTCTTTGCAAATAAGAGTGCATGTATATTGGCTTCCATTCAAAGAAGAACCGAGTGGTTTTCATCTTACATACCGTATACTTTAAATTTGATAAATATTCACATACTGAAAAAAATACCCCCTTATTTTTGAAGGCCAGTATCGGACAAGTACCTGTTATGCTAATATTATTCCAAAAGACTTAAAAGTTTTACATTATTTTCTAATTGTTTGTATCCAAATCACTGACTGAAGTTAGAATGAATGGGGCCAATGAAAAGAAAGATAAGTGTGACAACTAGTATACATGCTAGAAACAAATGTACACAAGCTTACAGACAAGTGTATATTTATTATTGTGCTTCCAACTTCTTGCAAATAAGATGTAATTATATAATATGCATTTTAGAGTTGCTTATTTAAATTGACACACTTGTATCAATTTTAATTAGAATGCATTACCTTGTACATAAATGAGAGAGTGAAAAGATGATGAACAGATGGTTTCATCTGGGACTCTATTTACCTGGAACCATATTTCACACGTTTTGATATTTTCAAATCATAAAATTATTGAGGCTATTTAGGCAGTCATTTTTGTTTTAAAGAGAACCCACAATCAGTTCATGGTATCATACAAAATAAGATTATCTTCCGCCTAATCAAATTAAACTTTGCTTGTGATTGCAATGCAAAGATGTCTTAAATGAACACACCAAAATTTAAATTCACACAGACACACAGAGACACAGAAACTCAATAATTTTTACAGATGTTCAAAATTTGGGGAGTTTTTTTCCAACTGAACTCTACTTTCCCCATCTAAACTCAGAAAAGCAATTACATTTCCTCAACTCATACTTTACTACACTACTCATAAAGACCACCAGAAGACCATTTTTAGGTAATATTAGATAAAAATTTCCCTACTTTTGATGCTCTAGTGCTATCAGTTATTCTTAAGAATGCAAGAGCTTTCCTCAGAAACAAAAGTGCAGGGGAACTGCAGACAAAAACTCCCTTTTTAATCTGTACCTCCCCCTTGCATCTTTCAGAAGACTAAGTTTAAGGTCACCTTTTTCATACTACAGCACATGGTTACAGATGATTACAACACATCATAGTGTGATGCGCTGTTAAATAGATATTTTTATACAAATATTGTTGGATCAAAGAACACGTATGCCTGAAGTACATTGTGTGACTATCTAACATTTTGTATATGCCAAACTCCTCTAATACACCACTGTTAATTATTATTTTTTTGACAATGACAAGATAAATATCTTGTAATAGTAGATTATTCATGTGCTGACTAAAACTATATTTAGAGAAGTCAGAGAATGTGGAGAAATGTACTAATTATGACCACATTCAGTAATATTTGTTTTCTTCTAACCAGATGAAAAGGGAGTTATGAAAGTAGCATATGCTTTCTGGAAAAGATTGCAGTGAATTATTACCATGAGTTTGGAAGAAACACATAAAGTTTTTCTGGTGTAAGAACAAATTTCTCCTTAGGGACAATGTTTGGATGAGGGGCTTGGTGACATTTGTAGAATTTTGAGGATGGGAAAGAAGTTGGAGGTGATTTAGACAAGGATGAAACCACAATATTTCTGCAGTGAAATTGTGCCCACAAATATTCCTTGAGTAATAAAATATGGCTGTGCCCCCTGACTTATTATGTATAAAATATTCAGGAGCTCTATAAACAGCTTTTTCAGGGGGTTTGTTTAGCCTTTGAACATCTCACTTTTTTTTACTATACCATCATTAGCCAATAATGAAGTATTTGCTATGACTGACAAATTTATATTGAGTTGAGCTAGCATACTATAGAGTTCATATGAATATTAATATCTCCAGAGAGGTAATCTGTTGCGGAACAGACTTTTTATAATTCATACGAAAGATGAATAAATATTCCCTATTTATTCTCTCCAGAAACACAAGAGCAAAAAACATTCCTTAAGTTATTCATCCCTATAGCCAATGGCTACTACATATATTTATTTCTTTGCAGATATACAATTTCCAAGAATTAACATTATGGCACCAACTCTAGAGACTTCGGTTTGATTTTGATTTTTTTAAAATTATCATTACAACCAGTTCTTTTTAAGCTGTTTTCAAAAATTATTGAACTGAAAAATGATTTTTATATTTCCAATTAAGGACACCATTTTTTTTACTATATTAGAAGTTGCATGTATCAAGCTGTGCTCCTTTCATGCTTAATAAAGCATTTGCCTCTTTCAAGGGGTATCAACATTGCACAGTTTCAATAATAATTATTTTAAGTTGCCAATTAGCTGTGTACATCTAATGTTGATGTTTCATTTATGCTGCCTGTAATCAGAATTCTTGGTGCTGTTTCTAAACAGAAGTATAAAAGAAAAAGAGTTTAAAATGTTAACAATCACAAAGTTGCATATATGTTTTTTTTAAATTTTAAAGTATCTAATGGGCTTACCCCTATTTAGGGGAGTATGGGTTTGTAGTTGAAATCACACATTATGATGTAAGAATTAGTTATCATTTGGGTGCAAAATAAGTGACACATTCTAAAAATACCTCTCTTTCTTCTATTGCTTAGACTTTTTGTGGCCTATCACCCTAAATCTTAGGGCTAGAAAACAGCTGAGCCAGGAGACAGCAATGACTGAAAAGGTAAGTTCAAATCTTCATCACTGTTCTACTGACACTGTATGTGAGAAGTGATGGCGGGAAGGACATTTTGGACATAATGGAAAGCACATTTTTTAAATCTTTTCTTTCCTTAGTATTTAGTCATGTTCAGTCCAGTGCCACCTTCATTCTAGTTAAGCATAGGCATGTGCCTTCCCAGTGGATATGAAAGATTGAGTAACTATGATTGTAATTTACCAAGTGAGTAGCTCACTCTCATAGGCTTGAAATCTTATAGTACCTGAAACTGGCCTGAGTGTGCTATACTTGCATCTTAAATGGACCTCAAATTTAAAACTAACATCCTACTCTCAAAGTGAACATGAGACTAAAGAAGCATGTCTTCTTTGCATTATCATCATCTGTGACTTTAAGATGGCTCTTAAAGATGACTCTTATATCTTAAAGACATTGGAAGTGTATTTGTCTATTCATGAGTGTATTTGTGTATTTTAAGCTAAAATCTGTCTTTTTTTACTTAAAATAAAGGATGCTATGTTGATCTGTAAGAAAGATCAAGGAAATGGACCATACGCTCTGGCTTCACATAATGTTAGCTTACCTTCCCCTCTCTGATTTAGAAGCCACCAGGTCATAGATAAGAAGTTCAATTTCTAAGTTTAGAAGTTTATTACAATACATGCACTCCTCAGCAAAAAGCAAAAATGCACTTGTTTCATTCAGTAACTCCCCTTTGTCTTAGTATGCAAACTAAGCTGACCAAAACAAATAAAAAACTTTCATTACTTTTAAAAAAATCTAATGGCAATCTCCAGTGCATGGAAAGTCTTTTTTTTAATGTTTATGCAGAAACCTATCACTATCAGTTAATTAAGATTTCCAATATATTTAGTGTCACAGTATTAGAGTATCAACAGGATGTGTTATGAACAAAGTTGTTCCATGATTGTAGAGGGTTTTCTTACAAAATTGTCAGCCAGTTGGTCTCCACAATGATGCAAAAATAATTTTTCTGATATAAGTATATTTGAAACAACAAGATCACCAGCATGCTAAACATAGGTGTCAGACTTGATTATGTCACTTGATGTATTGTGATGTATTGCAACAATTTTTGCCTTTGCGGAGCAGGGGTGGGTATGCGTGATGTATCCAGCCCATGGGCCACCAGTTTGATAGGCCTGCGCTAAAGGCAAAGGATATTATGATTTGGGTTAATTGATCGCCCTGTCTCAATCTGATTTGTCAGAGTTTGTGAGTAAAGCTCTTTTTACTGGATATTTCCCTAGCTGTAACAAAAGTCTTCAGATTAATATTTCACATTCACATAGTCACTTTGAAGCAAAAGTCTAGATCTGATTTGAGAGTCCACTAATGCCTATAAATCTTAATCATTCTTTCAATCAAAGTGTAGAAAAGAGAGCATACATTAGCAGGGTATGCAAGGCATTTTATGAAGCAGGGCTGCAGTAATACTTCAGAGGAGCACTTCAGACAAATTTTCATGTTTTCCAAAGCACTTCTTTCAAATGCTTTGCACAAAGCTTACCTACTAGGAAGACAGTCACATATAACTGCCAATTGCTATTATAGATGAAATGAATTATATGGAAACAGAGTAACTAATTCCAAAACAAAGAGAAATGTCATTCCTTACTTCTTCAAAGAATGCGTAATAAGCTAGTCATTTCTTAAGAAATGGTGATGGCCACTCCTAGCCTTTTAAGCAAAAGCAAAATTCATGGAAATTCAGCCAATAACAATTAAGAATTATGGAAATGTCGTGAGTGTGTGCCTGATGACGGAAACAAAGAATTACTCAGTCACAAAGAATGAAAAAAGTATTAGTTTTGTGCACTTTCGTGCTTTCAAGAGAACCTGAAAGCAGACTGTTGGGATTCTTGGTATAATATAAGAGCGTCTTAGGTAATGACATGTTCTGATAGACTGGAATAGCTCTATTCAGAGTAGATTTGAGGAGTGTCTTGAAAGGACTGAAAATGGTGTTTTTTTAAATGTGTGAAGAACTCATGTTCAAAAGAACTCTTCTGCTACTATAACCCTAATGTGCTACAGATTTGTCAGAAGTGCGCATCAGTACACACATACAAATTAAATAGCCTCAGGTAATAAAATACTACTTTCTAACTACCCATGCTCACTGGCCAAAGATCAAAGCTATGCTCCTCTCCCAATACTTTCCCATGAATAAAAGATAGGTGGTATTTCAAGAGATATTATATGATCAGATGTTTATCTAAGCACAGGCGAACTCTATCAATATTTAAGGCAGTTCAGGCTTGAGTCTAAACCGCTTGAAGTATTTTTACATAAATCCTATTATAAACTATAACACTGCCTGGAATATTTTAATGAGGTAGATTCAATTGATTCACTCTATTTCCTGAAAATATACCATCAGATGATTTCAAAAACTCACGAAAAGATCCTGCATATTTGATATAATTCTTCTCTATAAGCATGATATGACATGCTTGATATAGTTCTTTCAAAATAGATTTTTTTTATTATATAATATAAGTTTGTATGCAGAGAAATAGAATTAAGCACTTTTACCAGAAAGTATGGGAGCTATTAAAGTGAAATTTTAGTGTTAAATGAGAGTTGATTGAAGAGCTGTATGGAAAACTATGGAGTGGAATGAATATCTGGAAGAAGGGAAGAGCTGGGAACTGACAAATGTCCTATCGGAGGAAAATACTAGGCTGGTGGAATATTGGAAATAAATTCTGCAGAATCTATGACTAAAGATTGAGTATCATTCAGAGCAACCATTGCATCAGAGGAGCCAATGGAGTCGTGCCACCATTGCCTGGAAACCAGTAGCTAAGGGAAGATATTAAAATCAGTGTTGGCACCAGGATACAAACTGAGGGAGCGCTTTTTGGAAGAACAGAGTGGCTTGGAGGAGTTATTTGCTTAACAATAGAAGCTTTGGTTTTGATGAGGGACTATTGTTTTATTTATAGTCTTATTCCTCAGGATGCTGAGATTCTTCCTGAGCAGAAGAGGTCATGGGTAGCATCAGTGATGCAAACTGGGAGTCTGAAAGAAAGAGGGGACATACTTCCAGATTCCTTTTCGATTGTGTCAGCCATAGATATTCTATGTGCAAGGACAGCTAAATGATCATTGCAGTGTGACAAGGTGGGGCGGTGATGGTAGAAGTCAAGTGAAATTCCCCTTGGGAAACTTGACTGATTGAATCATGATAATATGTGGGAGACTCCAATTACTCTACAGTGGGTTAACAGATTTACACTGACATTAGTGTCTCATTGAGAGAATTGCACCACAGGAAGAACTGAAGGGTGGGTTATGGTTGCTCTCTTGGCTCCCTGGATTGGAGGTGAGAAGTCTGTCGAAGGGCTTGGCTTAATTACTGCCAAGGAGGAAATGGTCTCCTGAATCCAGGGAGAACAGCTTCAGAGACTGTAACATTTAGCACACTTTAAAAAGAAGATTGGCTTCCCATTCTTGAGACAACTGAATAATCTCCATGCTGTTGCTACTAGGAATAAATATCTCAACTCCAGAAAAAAGCTACATGTAGGATTTATCAGCTGGAGAAGCACAGCTCATTTGTGTATGCAACAGAGATTTTCCTTTTACCTTTTTCAGTTTACAGAGCAGTTAGTTTGGTTATAGAATCAACTTCCACAAATTTACACCCTCCTCAATTATTCAGATTAAAACTAATCAAATTTATCTCTTTCTGCAAATACATCTGCCAGGTTCAGCTGACCTGATTAAAGTAGCTAGGCAAGGCCAGCTTTCAAATGAAAGTGGACTCCATTTACCCCTTATTGAGACAGCTGCTATTGTTTCTCCATGTACTGATTAAAATGAATTTAGCTAATTCTATTGAATCTAATTGCTGTTCAAGTGCTTTTTTTTCTTTTTGAACTAATTTGGGAGGGGGTCTGCTTTGTTTCCAGCATTACAAGATTTTGCTGAAAAGTATCCAATTCAACTTGCATCCCACTTCCAGCAGCCCGACAGTTGGGTAACTACCACTATGCAGCAGAACAGCTGGGCTTTTCATTCTTATTGGATAATTGAGGTAGTGTTCTAAATATAAACCATTCTAATAGGGTTTTCTTTGGCTGTTTGTGGTTATAGAGAAGGGCTGTCAAGTTTTGTCCCATTGTCAAGGTGATATACTTTTCCCCCTTCACTAAACTGGGTGTGGCCAGCTTGTACACATTCAGCACGAGCTGACAGTTTGACAATCCTGTTATAGATGATCAGGGTTCAAAAAAATGTTTACAAGCTTAACATTTTTAAGTAAATTTTTGCAGCAGCAGACTAAAAAATAAACCTCTGGTCCTGATGACCGACCAGATTAGATCCTGCAATCATGGAACATGTATATTTGCCTTCATTCCTACAGCAGTCGCTCTCTTGAAAATGGGTTTGTTTCTTTCTTTCTTTCTCTCTTCTTCTTTTATGGTGTCTTTGAGTCAGTGTTGACTTTTGGTGACTGCCTGGAAACATCTCTGTAGTTTTCTTGGCAAGATTTTCAGGAGTAGGTTGCCTGCTTCCTAGAACTGAGAAATGCCTACTGGCCTAAGATCACTCAGTTGGCTTCATGACTGGACTAGAACTCATGGTCTCCCAGTTTCTAGCCTGATGTCTTAATTACTACACCAGACTGGCAGTTACTGGGAACTAAACTCCCACTGAGGTGAGGTCAAAGACATAAGTGAAGGAGGTATAAATATCTGGCTGAAGATGAACAAATCAAATATTTTTGCAGCCTATTCTATCAACTGGCAAATCATATTTTCTTCTTTCCCTCTTAGCAACATATCATGCAATGTTTAGTATGAATCAAAAGAATGTAGTCTTTCACGTATTGCTTTATATCCTGAGTGGTAATACACAATGATTGTGTCTCTTTCATCTTGCCTTTCTTTCACTAAGAACAACATTACAGACCGAGCATAATATGATGAAATTCTTGTCAAGAAATATCACATGCTAAGGATTAGAGCAGTGTGATGCCTTGGATTCCAAAATGGCACTTCTGAGCATGTGGGGATGAAAATGTACTTTACAGAGGCATTGCTAGGACGTTGAGGAAAGCCACTATGCAGAAATAGGATGAAAAGAGCTGCTTTTTAGAGTTAAACTATCTTCCGGCTTCTGCAGACTCTGAAATGCTTTTTATTAAATATTTTCAAAGTGCTGCAGAGTTGTGTCGGGTGCCCCAACAAAAGGCCTTGTCAATTCATTCCCATCAATCAAATCTCAGGCAAAGTGACATACGAAAGGGCAGAACTATATTTGTACTAAAATATTCATGTTCTATTGCCAAGGAACTTGAGGCAGCTGAAGTAATCTGGATACAGATGACTAGAAGAGAAAGTTAATATGGAAGATAAGCCAGTAGAATTCAGGCTACTGCAATGTATCTTGAATTATATCCTCTTCCTCCTCACCACTATAGCTTCTCAGCAGATACAGCAGACCATAAGAATTAAAAAGAATATGGTCATAAATCCAAGGAGAAAATCATGTCTTTCCATAATAGCATAATGCTCTGCATATATAATTACTCTTTTTCCATCGTAAATGGTCTGTCTGTCCGTCTGTCCATCCATCCTTCTATCCACCCACCCACCCACCCACCCACCTCATATCTGACTCACTTTCAGCACATAAGACCAAAATAGAGAAAC
>JAPKID020002174.1:0-13652 GCA_026931265.2 Tropidonophis doriae | reverse complement strand
TCTAGGCCAGCCGGTCCGCAGAATTTTTTTTTAAATGAAACCGGTCCCTGGTGCAAAAAAGGTTGGGGACCCCTGATGTATATATAGCAGAAAATATAGTTGTCAACAAATTATTAGGATAAAAGAGATTTTTTTAAAAAAGGAAGTGGGTAGAAAGGCTACCCAAGGGTCCTCCAGCATAGTGAACATAATTAAGAAAAAATATTATTTCAGAATGATGGAAGAAGTATATTAGAGATTAGCATGGTGCTATGTCAAACAGTGGAATTGAAATGAATTCTGCAAATGTTAATGTCAAAACCAAATGATGAAAATAATCATAAATATTGTGAGAAGGTTAAAATAATTTAAGGATGCATATACTGACAATGTAACTGGAGACATGCTAAAATATGTAACTAGAGAGATGTTAAAATATTTTTGCTTAAGGAGAGATTGTTCAGCATGTATCTCAAGTCTGTACCTGTGCTTAAGAACTAGAAAAATGCTGTTATTGTTCCCTCACATGAAGCAAAATGTCACAAGCTTGAATACATACACTCTAAACAGATGTATTTATTTTATTTATATGTCTGCTAATGAAGAAGCAGAGTTTGGGCAGCTTATAGAATTTGCATAATAAAACAGACTGCAAAATCAGAATGTAGGTTATTAAAATAATGAATAAAATAAATGCTAGACTTATGTAAAGTAGGGGCTAAATAAAAAGATATTTTTTCCTGCTTCTGGAAAGCTATGAGAGTGGGAGCCATATGAACTACAGAGGAAAAACTACTCCAAAGAGGAGCTGCTACAGAGAATGCTCAATTATTATCATTTTTCCCTCAGATGAAGATGATTGTTTAGGTATACCAGGAGAAAAAGAAAATCTTGTTTAATGTACTAATTGCCATCTGGTGATCAGTATCAATGTGAGGTTGACCTTGTTCACTTTTCACTCCCAGTAGTATCCATCACTGTTTTACAAAGTTTAGGAAAAATACACAAGATGATGAACATACCAATAGTCCTTTCTCGTCCTATTTTCCCCAACAACAGCAATCCTGCGAGGTAAATTGAGCTGAGAAAGAATGACTGGCCCAAAGCCACCTAGTTAGCCATCATGCCTAGTGGAACTACAACTCACAGTCTTACTGGGTCTATCACCTTGTTCACACTTTAATTTATTACAAATAGACCTGACAGTGAATCCAGTAATCTAATTCCCAGGTTGAAGATGGGTGGCCAGAAGTAAGATTGGAATCAGATTTTGAATTTATTTCCCCCTCAAGCAGCTTGAAAAATTAATCGGTTAAGTTTGGCAGAATTCTGATTGAAAGAAATACAAGCTGAATGGTACTTTTTGCTCTTCAACAAATGATAGATAATTAAATTAGTTTGATTTAGAGAAAGTATATGATAAGTAGAATAAAATAATGGAATTTTTCATGAAAATGGAGTTGAAGGATTATTGCCAAATGGCTTAAGAGTAATATATGATGGACGTATAACATGAATGAAAGTAAATTGCATTTTTAGAAAATAATTAAACACTGAGTAGTTAGAGAGAGAGAGAGAGAGAGAAACAAGGATTATTTAATGTATTTGTGCATCAATGTGCAAAGAATGTTTGTGATGATGTTAGAGGTATGTTGGCAGGAAATGTGAATGTGTGTGTATATTTGAACACACACATAAGTTAACTGGAACAAGTAGATAAATGTTTACTAATGATGAGGATATGGATCTTCTTTTAGGAAAATAACAAGTAACATGTAGTTTGATGACATGGGTGAATGTGTGCCAAAGTAAGTAAAAATCAAGATGTATAATTGTGTGCTTCTGTCTTTGTTCCTGGAAGTGATACTTAGCTATGTCACAAGAAACAAAAATTTAATGTGAATGTGGTGGTAATCAGTGAGTTTTGAAGCATGCATGTGTCATCTGGGGTAAAAAATGAATGGATGATGAATGAAAATAAATTATGTAAATATAAAATGAGTGACCAATGTAAAAAAAAAGTTAATGGGGTGGTTTGGGTATGAATATATGAAGAACATGTGAATGAAAAAACAAAAGAGCAATGATGGGATTCTCAGAAGGATGAAGAAAACTTTAAATAATCAAAAGCAGTGTATAAAGGAATGCATACTCAGGGAGAAGGCAAAGATGGTTTTGCAAGGTTAACAAGTTATGTAGAGATGTTTTTTTTCCCCCTGAATCCCCCCTCCCCAAATATAGTTTAAGATGGCATTAGGCTATATTTTGTCTTTGTCTTTAATTTATTTTGTTTTCTATATCTTACTTCTTTTCTGTACTTTGTATGATATTGCTTTTGCCCCAAAGGATATGTGTTGAAAATATGGATACATCTTTAGATTTTCCAGGATTCAATACAGTACCTTGATGAGGTCTTTTGAGATTATAATCTCACAGACACCATCTATGAATTGGCTCTCAAAAGTAGTTTATACCCTGTTGGTTGGTCTTTTCTCAAATATCAAAATCTGATGGCAAACTCAAAGCAGAACTACTATACTTATTTTCTACAAATCAAGAATAACAGTGTCATTGCTTCAGATAATTATTATATGCATTTATAAAGAAATCAATTCAACAGCATTGATTGGGCAATAAAGTTATAAAAACAAGAGGATGCATACTAACCTTGACCAACCATCTAATTTCTCTGGTGTTGATCAGCACAGCAAATTTCAGATGTATGCTTCCCAGTTACTTGAGTTGTACTGACTCAACCAAGATTACTGGTTATTGAGAATGCTGGCAAATTGTTTCCTCTTTTTCTCCACCCCTGGAAACTAGACTTCTATTTTCCTCTATTTTACCCAAGGGCACATGTATTAGTTTCCTTTTTCTTTCCTGATCTCTTTCTTAAGTCTGATTTGCTGTTCCACTGGCTCCAGTCCTAGGGATACCCTGGCAGTGTTAAAGCCACAATCATCTGGCTGTAAAGATTCTATGCCTCCACAAGTTGCCACCTTATATTTTAAAATATTTTAAAATGTGTTTGAAATATAGGTAATGACAAATTATAAAAACACCAGTATAAAAATAAAAACTAAAACCAACCAGCACAATCACAAAGAGTACAAGATAAAATATAGAACTACAATACATTAATATTAGTGGGATGACAGTGTGTGTTAGTTTTACAGCAGTGAAAGATCAGAATTGTGTTTGAAGGAATAACATCACGGATCACATCACTAGGGGGAATTCAGGCTTATTGCAGTTTAGTGACAATTCACAATGTATTATGTGAGAAATACTTCCCAACACATGAACTGAATAAGTACCAAATTAAATTAATTTAAAATAAACTCCCTTCACATATATTATTGCATGTCAGATTGTGGATGATAGTTATCACTGATAATAAAAATATTAAGAACATGCAAATTGGTTCTAATTCTGAATTTGAGACGTTGACTCAAGAAACCAGACTTATTTGGCTTCATTAATGAATTCAAATGATCTGAATCATTTACCAAACTGAATCTTTGCATTCAGCTTTAGATAAACTTTTGTTCCTTATTATTAATTAGCTTCACGGTTATAAAAAGTTTAATAATTAAATATTTTATTAGGAGTATAGCTCAAACTAAACATACTGACCCAATAGGTGCATGTTTCCTGATTAATTTATCTGTGATACAAAATATGTGATACAGGAAATTTAAAAAACAGAAAGTGATTCTATTTAATGACACCAAAATATTTTTTTGATATGCAAAGGAATTTGTTATGGATGCATTACTTTTCAATAACAGTTCTCAATATGTCTCTTATGTGGACAGAAATGTTCTTTAATCAAAAATAATTTACATCTATATTATAACTGATATTGGTTTTTATACATGTGCATGCCCATATGTATTATATGAGTCCACATTAAGTCAAAATATCATTCAATATCATCAACAGTAATGTTGCATTGATCAAAACATTTTTTGTAGCTGCATCCAGTCCTCACTAGAACAAAAATTAAGTTAAAGGAATCTGATCCAATCATTATAAGGTGCAAATTGATGGTAAATCAATATCTTGTAATGCATTTAGCACCCTTTCTCTCTATTACAGATCCTTGAAAGAGGGAGATCTTTATTCATTCATAAAAGCACAATGATAATTTAATTTTGATTTTTGCAGTACAGCTAATACTTTGGTTGGTTATGATTTGGATTAAACCAGGTTGATAATGTCATTGTGTTCTAAATTGTAATTATTATGTATTCATCCCAGTCTATTGTGTAGCAAGACTTCCTATATGCTCAAAATTCTGTTTTGCACAGGAAAACACATTCCAATATATTGTCTCGAAACTGCAATATAATACCATTTTTCAAAATCCCAAGGAATAGTTTGAGACTTGAAGTAACAGTTCCTTACATAGCTTGTCTAGATACAAACCTTCTTCCAAACGTTATATAAATGATTAGAAAGTTCACCAGCAACCTTAATTTATAAAAGAACAAAAAAGAACACATAACAATGCTTCATTAAAAATAAAATGCAAAACTATTATAATTGTATACTAAGATTTTCATTATAATTCTCTAATAGCATTAAGATTTATTGAGTTAATTATTGCTGGATTATTAGATTTAATAATAAATACTACTGATATTTCATCTATCTAAATTAGAAATGCCCTCTTATTGATTTTATTTCAAGTTCTCATATTTCTTTACATGCATTTTCTATAGGCCCTTACTTTCAGAAAACTTCACAAAATACATTTTGCTTGTAATATATGGATCTGTACTAGATCTGAGTATTTTTTCCTTCTGTTCTAATCCTGTAATATATAAATATGTACTATAGTACAATTATCATATATGGTGACAGAAATAACTTGGACAATCCTTTTCACTTTAATAGTTATATAGTTTCTGTTGTAAACTAGAAATAGTTTCTATTATGTGGTTCCAACCAATTTGTATGTATAACAAAGCTTTGTGAGAAGTATAATATTTGAATATTGCAGATATACAGTACTATGCATGTAAAACAATTCTACCCTTGTGTGTCACTTTTCCAAACTAGGAAGAGAAGGGAATAAACAAGGAATGTTGGATCCATAACACTGAACTGGGTTCAAACTGGACTATATGGTGACTATTAATTTCTAAACCAGATCTAATCGTATGGGATTCTAAAGTCCATCTTGATAGAATAATATAATCTGATAGTTTTGCTTATATATGGACATCTTATTGAAAAAGTTAGCAAAATAAGAACTTGAACAAATAGCATGATGTCACCTCATGCAAATACAGTGCTTGTGAAGGATACATATATTTAGAGGGTTTAAGAAAAAATCTCTGTCCACTCACTCTGAACACACAGATATACGTGCAATGATTTATCAAAGTAATTTGGTAAAATAAAATATTTGTATCTCTTGCCCTGAACACATATCTTTTTCTTCTTCAGAGATTCATCTATACTGTATATAATTATGACCATTAGCTATGTGTGTGTTTGTGATGAAAGTGGAAGTAGGTCTGTGTAAACTTCCAAAGAGACTCACAAACACTTACTTCTTAAAAGGAAAGATGAAGTCTATAAGATCATTTTTATGCCAATAAGAGGAGTAAAAACTTGTGTGCTATGAAATAACATAAATCAGAGGAGTAAAAACTTGTGTGCTATGAAATAACATAAATCAGCCCTGATGATTCAATTTCAAACATGGAGCTATATGTGAGTATCACCATCTATTAAATTCACTTGTGTATGCATTACATAAATTGTGGCATTATAAAAAGTGGCATGTCAGAATCAAGATTTCAGATTCCAGATTCAAATGTAGATCAATATATCTATTGTTCAACTTAAATACGTTTGACTGATCATGGGTTCAGTTTGGTTTTAGTTTGTCAAAATCCTATATATGCCTCCAAAGCTAAGCGTATGTTTTGCAAATTTGTCACCTTTGAACCTTTGCAAAAGACCATGGATACTTCCTAGTTTCAGATATTGTAGATCCTTGTCTATCTACACAATATGTTGTGGCTTTCTATAATTAATTATAATTCTACACCAATTCTTAGACATAAAGGCATATCAATTAAACTGATGTTTTTCTATATACAGCAAAATGTACAATATATTTGTGCATTTTGACAGCTGCAAATATAAATTCTCATAGAAGAAACCATATTTCGCTGATATATATATTATTAAACTCTTAGATATAAGTAAAAAAACTATTGCATATCCATTCCCTTTCAAACATACATCACAATCAATTTATTAAAATTAAAGAATGAAAATAAATAGACTATATATTGCTAATACACTTATTTCTTTGCGTTATTATTGATTTATAGTTTATATAAATTTCTATATTCCAATGTTCAAGGTAGCTTACAAGAATCTACAGATTACCTATTAAAAACTGGGTCTGTATTACATTCAAAGGCTCATTTTATTTATTTTTCCATATGCTCCAAAAGAGATTCATTATAAACATAATACAGATGCAAACAAGTTTGCTGTATTTAGGTGAAGAAAGGTCACATAAATGTCACTTTGAGTAATGAAAAAGCATTCAGATATTACATGATGGCACTCAGCAAATCAAATCACATTCAATGTTAATAGTATCAGTGGTAATAGTTGAAATAGCATGCACACAACTCTTCAAAACTAATTATAATGATTTGTATCCATTCTTTGGCAGTGCGAGAATAATAAAGGGCCAAAATATCAATATAACAAGTTTTACAGAAAAACATGTACATAAATGTTTAGATTGGTTAAAAAAGTCACTTGATTTTTTTGAGCATGTAGTTCCTAATCTTTCTTGCAAATTCATAAAACTTCTAATTATGTAGGAGCTATCATATTTATCATTAAAAATAAAAGTTACATGAGCTGTAAGAAGTTGTACAAGATACATATTAAAGACAAATGTTACAAGTAAATAATTGGATAACTTCACACTAGTGCTATCAATTGGCACAAACCATGAAATATATATTGTTACAGAAATAGTGAAATAAATAGGAAATATATATATATATATATCTTCAGTCTGTGACTGAGGATGACAAGTGAGGATGACAAGCCTGAGGTTCTTTTATTACATCTAATCCTATTCTGCAGACTTAAAAAAAACAAGGCGAGGCTGTCCAAGGGATTATAATTCTACACTTAGCTCTGACTCCAATTAGTTTTGCACTCATAATTCTAGATTAAAATTTTAGTGCATGAAAATTACTAGCAAACTAAATCTATAAAATCTCACATATCGGGGAAAAATGCCTGTATTTATTTAAACTGAGCTCCCCTCTTGAAATTCCTGCTTGATGTCAAATGATCAATAACCGACAACTGTTTCCTCCAGTTTTGAATTCACTAATTCGAGATCAGATCAACAAGCTTCCTGAAAACATCTAGCAATAAAATATCGATATGGGTTCTGATTAAACTTTCAGGACCTAGTAGTCTTATCTTCCTTCTGTGGCTGATGATGAGGAGAAAAAAAACCACACACACTCACACACCTAACAATATCAGCTGCAAAAGAACTAAGGTCTATAAATCTAACTTAAATAAATAAAATAAAATAAAGGAAACAAAAGAACTAAGGAAGGTCAATATAGCTAATACTCCATAAAATAGGTAACGCCTCATAAAATGTCTATGAAGGTTCTCAGCCATCCAGATCATGGTTGTTCCAAAGATGCTTTTTCAAGAGGCAACTGAACCTTCTGTTTTTTCTTTGATGATGTTTCGCTCAGGGGTGAGTTGTGGGTGGCTTTACTGCCAGTTCGTTCATGTGCGCTCTTTGCATGCATGCACAGTTCAATTAAAATTGTTCTGTACATATGCAGAACTCAAAACCAAGATGGCAGCAACAGAGACCAGGGAACCAGTTCAGGAGCAAGGCAGGCCTGGGTTGCTGCTGGTTCCAGTAATCCAGGCCACCATTCCACTACCGGTTTGGTCAAACCAATAGGAACCCACCTCTGATTTTACTTCAAATCTGAAGCAGCTTCTTTGATGAGAAGTGAAACATCTTCAAAGAAAAACCAGAAAGTCCAATTGCCTGTTTAAAAAGGACCTTCAGGACACCCCATAAAATCTTCACATTATTGTACAAATGGAGTAATGAAAAACAAAGATATGCTCCCCACAACAGTAAAATCTATTAATGTAATTGTATTCTCATGATTTCAAACTTCTAAGTCTGCAGGAACCTGGGCAAGTAATAGAAACTGTATGGAGCTCAGGTCTTGAACCCGGGTTGTCAATCAGTGAAGAATCTAATGTGTCAGCAGAAAATATTCTTATCATCTAACCTTTGTAGACAAAAATCCATTTAAAAAATTATTAAAGAAATGCAAAATGTATATGTTGATAGATATTCTGAATATTTTCAGAACCGCAATACAAAATCATAATAGGATTGGGTAGCGCAAACATTTTCAAAAGTAAAGCATTATTTGGCATCCTCTGAACTGGTCTGAACATTAGAAAGTAGAGAGATGTAGCCAGAAATGGCTGCTAGATCAATAGGAAATATTTTCTGTTTTTCCTCTAAAATTCCACTGATTCACAAATATAAAAT
This sequence comes from Tropidonophis doriae, assembly GCA_026931265.2. Taxonomy (NCBI): domain Eukaryota; kingdom Metazoa; phylum Chordata; class Lepidosauria; order Squamata; family Natricidae; genus Tropidonophis; species Tropidonophis doriae. Next base: position 5,071 of record JAPKID020002174.1, on the reverse strand, counting down.
ATGTTTTTGTAAAAGGGGATTTTTTTAAATGGAAAGAAATATGAAAAAGTATGAAATACTGTATTTGGAAGGGTATGGCCTAGATTTACAGAACAAATATGCAGAGAACTCACATATATTAGACATACATAATTATATTACAACATTTCTTACCAAAAAAGTGTCCCTTTGCATGATGAGATCCAAGTTTAGGATCTCTCCATAATGGATCTTACCTTAGACCACTGGATCATAGCTTCCAGTTGGATCTTATTCTTAGCCAGTGCATGACAGGGCAAGATATTAAAGTCAACCTTTCATACACCTTTTCACATTTCTGTGGTAAACAGATTGAACTAAAGATGAATGAGATATGTATAATAATAATTCAGGAAATTAAAAATGTGTAGAACTTATCTCTTATTAATCCTATACCTGGCATTTATTTTATAAAGATCAGTTGTGCACCATTTTTCAGTATTGCTTCACGGAAGAGGTGACTTTTATGTTTTGTGCCAATTGACAGGCCCTCTGGAGAAACTTAGATCAATGATATTGAAATGAAGAACTGCATAGGACACAAATAGGTGAGATAATGCAAAGCATGTGACAGCAATATCAGGTCTTTCAGGCTCATCTAAAAAGCATGAACAACACACTGTTGTCCCTTGTGTTGGATATTGTCTGAACTTGGTTTGGATAATAGTATAAATAACAACCTTTGTTTAGAGGCATTAAATACAATTTGGCTTATTGGATCAATTGAGCAAAAGAACACCATAGTACATAAAACCTTTTAAAAAAAGTCCAAAAATAAGGCTGCATGGAAGAACCCATATAAACAAATTGCTTTCTTGAAAGCCTTGTTAATAATTGCAAAGAGAAGATGGTGAACAATGGCAGAACTACAATGGTGATAGCTTTTGAATCAAACAAACCAGAACATGGCCTGCTGCAGCCAGCATACAATAATTTTAGAATTTGCTTATGTGGCCCAATGAGTGGGTCAGAGCACCAGGTGGAAACACTAAACAGTAGCAAAGAGATAGTTAAATGCTTAATTATTTGCTGTTATTTAGTGATTATTAATTCTTGCAGGCCAGACCTGTACTGAGAGAACATAAGTATAAATATAAATATAATCTTTATTGTCATTGTACTTGTTTACAACTAAATTGGTTTTAACCTCACTGGTGCAAAATTCTAATAGAAACGAAAAGAGAGAGAAAAGAAAAAAAAAACTAGCGTGTGTACGGAGCGATTGTGGTTGTATTTAAAACTCTGACAGCCCAAGAATAGAAACTATCTTTAAACCTGTTTGTTCGGCTGCCTATACTTTGATGTCTTCTACCCGATAGTAGAAGTGCAAAGAGACACTGGCCAGGGTGTGAATCATCTCTGAGTATCTTCCTTACTCTGCTAAAGCAGGGCGATCTGGCTATATCATCCAGTGGTGTCAGAGGGCAACCAATGGTTTCTAATACTGTGCCATCATTGCTTCCTGTTGTCTCCAAAAGCAACTTGTGTAAGCAAGTTTCAGGCAGAAGGCAGCACTGTTCCTCAAATATAGGTACTGTTGATCACATATGGTGGAATGTGAGGTTACCATGAGACCAGGAAAGTCTCCTTATAACCTTGGTAGAGAACATAGAAGGAACTCTTCCCTAACAACTACATAAGTAAATAAGGCAATAAAGCAATGTCCTGACTTGGATTTTACTGTGTTAGCAAAACACTCCAAAAGTCATTTTCTGATCTTGGGAGAATAAAGAAATTGCTTTTTTGCTTTCTTATCATATTGCTTATGATAGCTATAACAGTTTTGAAAATTTGAGGAAGAAAAAAAGAGATAACAAATCCTCAGAGGAAAACCACATGCTTCGATGAAAGATCAACAACAAATGCACAAATCAATTTTTCCAGGTAAAAAGGAGATTTGCAAACCCACTAGAAAAGATAAGTTTAGGTGGGAAATCCATTACATTACATTAAACATTGTTCAAAAAATGTTCTCCATACATAGAAACAACTTTATCTGATTTGCTGACCTTGCACAAGGACTCTGAAAACAGGATTCTTTCAAGAGGAGAGCAATGTTCTTGGGATAGCTTGATACAAAGCTTATCAAATTTACTTTTCTTTAAAATGAAAACATTTTCCTTCTTTTTAAGATAACAGAAATGGATGGGATAGTTCTAAGACCATGCACAATACTGTGAAAATTGTTTATAATAAGGTACTTGTGAAATGTTACTATCCCCGTTTCAAATGATGAACAAGATATAGAGCTTTCTACACACTAACCCTCTTAGAAGTATTATGGTCTATAATGCTGCAGGGAACATATTAAACATAATTTATATAATGATGACAGGATGTAGGCTCAATTTAAAATAGTCATGGTCTCTACCCAGCATGATGGAAAGTACTAAAGGAAGATATTGTGCTTCTACCTAAATTTGTTTATATTAATTATGGCATATGAAAAATAACACAATCTGCAGGAGTTCTACCTTTTGCAGCAGAAAACAGTAGTAGTCTTTTAATTTTATGGTATTTAATTTTAATACATTATTCTCTTAATTTTGCTGCCAATTTAAATTATTTTTAATAAGATGATATGGGTCCCTAGCAGTATTTTTTTCAATCTGAGAAAAACATTAAATTTCCATAGGTTGCTATGAGAAGCAAGTGGTAGAGAAAGGACTTGAATATTCATTTCAATGTGCCTTGGTCAGTTTATGGTATAGATAACAATATATCCACCTGTAGTCCACTAGGTCTTTAAACATCTACAGTCTTGCTCACTGTACCATCTGGGTCACATTAGGAATACAGTGATACCAAATTGGTTACCTTTTCCATTCCGTCTTCCTTCAGGCTGATGATATCCAAATCAAAATCTTTTCTTAAACCATCTGTTTTGTTGAAAGAAATCCGTCCTGTCAAACCACTCCAGTGGCCCTAAAAGAAACAGATTGAGAGGGAGGTAGAAATATGATTATGTGCAGGATGTTTAGCTTCAGTTTTTATAAATCAAAAATAGGTGTGTTACTTCTATTTCTCGATATAATTACTTTTGAAACAGGTTAAAATAGTCTTCTTTGATTAATTCTATACTTTAATTTAGTATTTCATCAATAGCTAAATACTACACGCACAGAAGAACCTGAACAGTGGAGGAATGGAGCTCAGAGTTTTGTTTCTCTAACCCAGTTCAGGATTTCCCCTCCCTTCCATCCACAAAAGGGAACTTCTGCAAAGTTCCAAATATCCAAACTTTCCTTCTGCAGTCTGACAAAAGGATTTCCACGCACTTCTCCCGGTGTATGGAGGGGAAATCCTTCAGCAAGCATCAACAGTTTGGCTTTCTAGGAAAGTTGGCAAATAGCAATCACATGTTCACAGGGCACTTGGTAACAAGTTGCCAACCATCTAGATCCGTGATGGTGAACCTATGGCATACATGCCACAAGTGGCACGCGGAATCATTTGATAGGGCACACAAGGCATTGCCCTGTCAGACCCAGTGTGCATGCTACTGCTGGCCAGCTGACTTCACCCTTCATTTTTGGCCATTTGTCGCCCTCTGGAGGCTTCCCTGAAAAATGGGGGAAGAATCATAAACCAGAAGTTCAGGAACAGACTTCCAGTTTGCACATTGGGCTGTTTTTCTTCCTCCGGAGATTTCAGGGAGGCCTCCAGAAGCCACTGGAGGGTGAAAAACAACCCTATGAGTGACCCAAAAGTCCATTGCTGAATTTCCAGGTTGTGTGTTGGGCCATTTTTCACCTTCTGGAGGCTTCAAGAGGCTTCCCTGAAGCCTCCAGAGAGTGAAAAACAACCCAATATGCAAACCGGAAGTTCGGGAACGGACTTCCAGTTTGTGCACATCTCTGGGGGACAGGAGAGGCTGTTTTCACCCTCCCCGGGCTCCTAGAAAGACTCTGAAGCCTGAGGAGGGCAAAAGTGGGTCGATCTTGCACCAAAAGCAGGGGGAGGGTCAAGGTTGTGCGCATGTGTGTGGGGGTTGCACCCCTAGAATTATGGGTGTGGGCAAGTTCACACATGATCCCCCTGTGCTCCCCTGCTAAAAGCAATGGCAAAAAGGTTAGCCATCATTGACCTAGATCGTGATATCGGTGGCCATGGGGGAGAGAGTGACATTTTATGACATTGAAGTGCCTTACACATTTTTTGTCAGTTGTCATAACTTTGAACAATCATTAAACAACTGGTTGAAAGCCGAGGACTACCTGTAATAATGACACTTAACAATACAATTATTGAAGTCAGAAAGCAGATTATGCACTTGAAAGAAGAATTTCAAGGAATTTTGAATTACCATTTATTACAGTATTATTCAAACCCTGAAATTATTAACATAATTTATGACAGAAAATAATAATAATAAAAAGTCACTCTTTGTAGTGACTTGAGATAATAATATTTCCATTCCCATCTTATTTATGGTGACACTACTATATTTTAAATATTTACAGATATTTACAGAACTCGATCTGTAGTATTCATGGATTTTTATATTGATGGATTTTTATACTGGATTTTTATAGTGATCCCAAACCTTCAATTTCATATCACTAATGTTGAGTATAAATCATATATAATACTCATTCAATCCATATAGGTAGGAAAAGGCATATGCCTGACTTTTCTATTATGAATCATCCAGATGTTTAGACTGAATTTGGCATTTTTATCCACCAATCAAATCCTTACCAAAATCCTGGGAAAGGTTGTTGAATGGTGTTTTAAAAGCATGATAATTATATCAATGCATTAGATATGTATATATATTTGAATATTTTATTAGAAAGGTATATAGATTCTACCTGTGTTATTATGACATACTGTATATTATTTTTATTGTATTTCTATCACTTTTAGAGCTTTTTTTACATATGCATCTTCATTACTATAACATTGTTATGTATTTTGCTCCTCTTTTCTGTTATTTATTTGCGTGTGTGTGTGTGTGTGTGTGTGAGAGAGAGAGAGAGAGAGAGAGAGAGAGGGAGCGAGGGAGGGAGGGAGGGAGAGAGAGAGAGAGAGAGAGAACTTTATATTTATC
>JAPKID020002173.1:0-13654 GCA_026931265.2 Tropidonophis doriae | reverse complement strand
AGTACAGGGTTAAATGCTATTTAATTAATTTTAAAATGTTTTGTATTTGCTTATATGTTTTTAGAGATTCCCTGTACACCGCCCCGAGTCCCTTCAGGGAGATGGGAGCAGGTTATAAATTTAATAAAACTGAAAACTGAAAACTGAAACCAAGCCACGCCCACCAAGCTACACCATGCCCACCAAGCCATGCTCACAGAACCGGTAGTAAAAACAAATTGAATTTCACCACTGGTGTAAGCCCATCCGCTGATAAGGAGGTTTGGGATATATAGATACTTTTGAAAAGAATTACTGTATGGACTTGCAGCTAAATCCATTTGTGAATAAGTTAACCCTCAAATTTACTGATATAGAAGTATAGATCAGATATATGGGTATTTATTAAAATATATTATCATATATAATCACAGATAAAACAGTGATAGATGACTGAACCGGGTCTTGGGGTGTATTTTGGCATCTAAAATTCTTCTTTTATCTGTGAATACAACATAATGCAATTTGTTTTAATGTGAGATTGTGGCATACACATTTGAAGCAGAAAATGCATTGCAGGTTTTACAATGCATTATAAGTTAAAATGCACTGATAATGCCTAAATAGCTATCATCACTCCTGTGACTGATGTATTTATATTCTGCTTTTGGTTTATCTTGAACTTTATGGCAAATTGTAAACAGTGGATTTGAGCCTTGAGTTTGGTAAACTCAGTGACTTGCCTCTTGATATTGCTGTCACTTCTGTCAATGCAGAACTCAAGCATTTCATGAGGAATAAAGCACACTGGTTGTAGTTCCTCAGGCAAAGAAAGGCAGAATCTGCTCAACTGTCAAGGAAGGCAGAATCTAGGTATGAAATATTACATGGTCAGGCATGTTTTGACTACTTAGCAGCAAAAAAAAAAATCAAATCATATAAGCACCAGAGCACTTGATGAAAACGTAATCTTACAAGTCTTCCAATCTAGAAACCACAGTGTGGAAGGCTAATCTTCAGGCAAGTTAGAACAATTTAAGCAGACAAGGCAGCACTCCAAAATTACAGATTTTCCACACAGGGACTCCTTTCTTCTTTTCCTGTCAGCCCAAGGGAGTAATAATACAGGTGTTTTTCTGTGTTTGGGCCAAAAAGGAGTTGCTCCTTCCCAGCAAACAAATGGGGCCGATCTATTTTTGCATTCAGAAACATGGACTCTTAAAAAAAAAAATCCCACTTGGCATATTGCAAAGATGTATGAGTTGGCATAAGGTTGCTATTTTCATTACTATGGTTGGTCACACAGTTAATCAAATTTTAGACTGGACTTGCCATTTTTATCCACCTACTTAACTACTTCCCAAGGACCTGGGATAGGCAGATGGTTGACGGTGTTAAATGTATCTTTGCGGGATGTAAGCAGCACAATAAAGCTGCCTTTTGCAATTGACTGATGATGAATTTGTCAATGGCAAAGGTGTTCAAGTAGGGCTCCACGTGTTTTGGGATTGCACCCAATATGCTTATTATTATTATTAGGACTGTCTTTGCTTTCTTTTGCCACAGTTCTATTTGCAAGTCTTGTGATTTTTGTTTTGTTTTGTTTTACAGTTCTCTCTCTTTTGGTCCGCTGTCTCCATACAGCAAGTTTCACTATCCAAAACTTTCTGTCTTTCTTATGAACAATTGTTAAGTCTGAGGTGACTGGAGAACTCTGCGAGTCAAAGTCCACACATTTCCAGGTCTCCAAGGTTGGATTCACTGATTTAGAAGATTCTAATTTTTTGAAACTGAGTGTCTTGATGATGGCGAAACAAGTATTCTGAGATCCCAGTTTTGCAGCATTGCCTATTTTGTTTCTAAGGCAGAACACTTATGTTTCTGAAGGCAGGAGACCTAATAGCTGCATTTCTTTATAAAATGGAAGCATGCATCTTGCGAATTACAAGATTAAAACCCCAGTTTTGGTGTTAGTTGTACCCCACTTTTTACCACCCAGAAGCAGACCATAGTGTGAGTAAAGGCTTGTAAAACAGTTCCAGCTGATAGGTTGCTAATTATCTGTGGTCAATTTCATCTGGTCTTCTGTCTAGGAAGAAAAAAATGCCAGAGACAGAAAATATGATTGTATGGTGTACTGTTAATCATGTCCACCTTAGTATGTTGCAGTCAAGGTTCCATAAATAGTAAATGATTTTGCAGTTTAGGAAACAAATGGAAGAAAGGGTTTGTCTGTTTTAAAGACATTTTTGTTGCAATAGTAGTATAACAGAAAAAACAACTACTAAGCATAAGTAAAAAACATTATGAGAAAACTTTCTAGTGACACGTTCTCCTCTTATGTTGAATATTGAAGATTATTACTAGTATCTCTTCAAACCTTTTTATCTATATTTTTATTGTCTCATAATTTTCTTTCTTTAAACTATATTCCAAAGACATACATTTGCCATGCTATGTTATTTGTAGTATATCAGACAGCATTGCTAGAGTTGTATTTTGTGAAATGACTTGTCCACTGTTAATTTTGCCATTTGCATATATTCTCCAATTTTTATCTCCCAGTCTAACATGTGTCAAATTTATTCTCACAGCTGTCAGCCTCTAGCTTAGTAATTTTCATTGATGTTTTCTGGACCTATGCTTCATAAAAATATTTGTGGCTTAAATTGGAATAATTAAATAAGAGTTTCAGGAACTTACTTTGGCAGATACTCAAGGTTCCCATTTATTTTTCTCCTTTTTTTTCCTTTTTAATATGCTACGTCTTTATCTCTGTATTGAAAGAGTCTAAAACAAGTCAGATTTAGTTTTCTTTATTTTCTCAACTAAGGCTGAAAATACTGTGGATTCCATTTTAAAGATGGATTATGGTGTATATTTTTAAATGATGTGACCAAAATGATTTGGTTTTTTTCCCCTCTCCAGATGGCTTTGGGAAACCTTTGAAATAACTGGACTTCATTTCTGTACTGATAAGATCTAATGGGCTATCTCTTCAGAAACTTAAAGATGGCAATCTGCAGTGATATTTTAATCTAGTCCTTAGAAATTTCATATATTAACATCTTTCCTTCCAAACAATTTTCTTATTTTTTTAAAAAATAATCTATTATCTTGTCAAATTAAGAAACAAAAGCTGAAACCTTAAAAGGCTGCAAAATATTCTCTCAAATTTATGCTAGTTTGTGGATTATCCTTTCCTATTATGGTTTGCATGTACCTGCAATCAGATAATGGATATAATCTGAACCTGCTGGCTTTTATGCATTAGAACACATTGTGCTCATTTATGTTGGAATCTAGAATGGACTTGTTAAACACCTTCCCTGTTTTAAACAGTAATCTACCCTTTGGGGGAAAATTATAGAGTTCATGTAAGAAAGTGGCTAAAATTAACAGTGGTAAAAATATACCATAGTATTGCAAAATAATTTCGACCAAATGTTCTGCAAAGTCAAAAATCACTGCCTGTGTATTCATCTGAAATATTTTACAATTCTCAAGAGGAGAAATCTAGGCATGGTTTCTTGTTCTGTAAGCAGAAGGAACACTGAAGACACAAATGAATGACAGAAATGTCTATTTCTAAATGACTAGAATTGTGAGTTTCAAAACAAGTGCCAAAAAAATATTTTTAGGATAGGGAACCAATGGCCCTTCAAGATGTTCGGAAGCTGTACTTCAGCAATATCTGGAAAGCCTTTGGTTCCTCACCTATGGTTAGTTTTGTTACTTCATGTTTTACAAAGTCATAATAAAAGAGTTTACAAATTAGCATGAGTGGAGTAATAAATATAATAAAATAAAAGAATTTAAAAACTCACTAGCATGAGGAAATTTATCAGAGGGAGATCCAATCTGGAAATGAGGTGGAATTTCCTGCCACTGAAAACTATTAAGTAGCTGAACAGCTTGCCTGCCCGAATTGTGGGTGCTTCATCACAGGTGATTTTCAAGAAACAATTGGACAACTATTTGTCAGAGGTTTATGGGGGTGCACTATTGGAGGGTGCACTATAGAAGACTTCCAAGGCCCCTTTCCAATCCTATGATTAGATGGGTTCACTTTGCATTCCAAAAGCTAATTGATTTTCTTTCTTTCTTTTTCAGGATTGTGACACTTAACTGTGAAGTGAACTGTGACAATAATTTTGTAAACTGGAATGATATGTATTTCTCCTCCAAAGTTGAGAATTTGTCAGTGTTGTATCACTGGCTACTATGTTGCTGTAGTGGGAAGATATGATCACATCTACAGCTGATGCTTCCATGGAAATGCATGGAGGGAATTTTAGACATCGTGTTGAGTTATACAAAGTTTAAAGCTAAGCCTTCAGTGATGCAAGATGCAATTCAAAGGATTTACATGCAAGGAAAGTCCATTTCAGTGTCCTTCGTGTTCAGTGTTTACCCAGAGATACTGTTTACTACACAATGTGACATTAAAACAAATTCTCAGACCAAATCTTATGGTCTTCCAGGTCACATATGACATTAAAGTGGGTATAAACATAAACTGATCAGGGATGTAAGTCTGGAATGTTTTGAGAGGCTGATAAACCTGAGCATAGTCTTTTGTCAAAACCATCTGCCAGTCATAGCACTATCGATTGGTAGATGTCTCCCCACTGGCTGATGACTTCAGATGTAAAGTTTTCTAATGTAGTTTTGAATTGTCTGTAGATGTGCACATATTACAGACTAACAGAATTGTATGTCTAGTCCAACCCTCTACTCAAGCTGAAGGCCCTATATCATTTCTGACAGATGGCTGTCCAGTCTTTTCTTGAAAGACTCCAGTGATGAAGCACCCATAACCTCTGAGGTTATGGGTGTTCCTTTGGTTGATTGGTGTTGGTTCCTTTGGTTATGGGTGTTCCTTTGGTTGATTGTTCTGTCAGAAAATTTCTCCTTATTTCTAGGTTTAATCTCTTCTTGATCAGTTTCCATCCATTATTCCTTGTCTGGCCTTGGATTGCTTTGGAAAGCAGGTTGAAGCCCTCCTCCGGGTGACAGCCCTCAAATATTAAGAACACTGCTATCATGTCTCCCCTGGTCCTTTCTTCACCATCCCATGCCCAGTTCTTGCAATCATTCTTCATGTTTTAGCCCCCAGTCCCCTGGAGCAACAAAGATGATTTCCTTTGTTCTTCTTTACACTCTTTCTAGAGTCTCACCATTTTTTTTATAGTGTAGTGACAAAAACTGGATGCAGTATTTTAGTTGTGGTCTTACTAAGGTTTTATTGTCTTTTCATTTTTAATTGTAAAAGTTAAATGAAGTACCCTGTTTTTAATTTCAAGTGTAAATAACAATTTTTTATGACATTGTCTGAAAGCCTAATTAAGGCAGCTCCCTAAAGATGGAAACAGGTTGTCTAAGAGCTGGATAGGTATTCCCTCATCCTTTCCCCCAATTGCTCATTTTCCCCCCACAAATAATATATATATTTGCTGTCATAACACTATACAACTTTACATAACCAGCCCTGTTTCACCACGTTTAGCTTATCTCACATGGTGCAACATGCTTTTAATGATTCTACTTAATGAGAGGCTATGTGAGTATTTGCACACTAGTAATGAGTGAGTTGACCGAACAATGAATAAATTGCTTTGTATGGATTGTCATTTTTAAATGCCACTTAAAACACAGAAAATGGACCAAGTTGCCCACTTAATACCAAGTTAAACCAACACACAGAATGACTATTGACAAACCAGTTTATACTAAATTAAACTTTATTGACTAAGGTTTGTTCTCCAGACAGTGTGATTTGATGAAGTATGGCGGTATGCATGCAATCAATGAGCTTGACAATAGGTTTAAAAGTGAATGTCAAACAACTTAGTAAAACATATTAGATAAACATTTAAATCTGTGTTGCTGCAAAATGAAACCGAGGCTGCATGAACTGTGTTGAATTAAAAGGCACTGTGGTTGAAAATGGAAAATAAACACTGGTATATTTCCTTAGTATATATTTCAAATAAATTAGAATTGTACTCTTTCAGCCTCACTTATACCCCAACAAAAATGTGTGCAAAAATTAAAACTGTCATTAAGCAAAAATGGACTATCAAAAGTGAATTGAACCATGTTATTATTGAGCTAACTTATAAGTGAACAGCAAGTGTAACATTCTTGATATCTTGAAATCAGCATAGGGATTATTAGTACAGCTCAAAACAGTTGATGTAAGGATCTATTTACACCATCCAATGAGGTTGCAGTGCAGATAATTAATTTTTCCAACTCTCAAATCATTGCATGATAACTGAAGTTACTGCACAATATGGATGTGTAATTTATCCTCAAGTCTCTCACATTATTGGCAGGCTAACAATCTTCCCTTCTCCCAGTACTACCATCATTGTTATTCAAGCATAAATTATAAAAAGGTGGAGAAACAAGCAGAATTCTTCCTTAATTTTAAGGAAATATAATTGATTGCAAAAATATGCGACTTTGGATGTTTTACTGACGAGTTTTATTGTGACAAAAGGTCTAGTTGGAATGCAAATGGAAGTTCTCCAACAGCCACCAGGACTTGCTTCTTAAAATATCCTTAATTCGTGAAATACACTTACTACAAAATATATGGAAATATTGAAATTCTTTACAAGTATACCTGATTTGTTTGCACTGCTGGAATCTTTTAATGTAAACATGATAGTGACCCATGATAACCCAGAATAGTTAACCATTTTATGGATGTATCAGTGCACAACCACAAATAACTCCAGTTATAGTGGCTGTGATTCCAACCACACAGTTGTCTGATCTCCTGCTTCTGATGGAACCTAACTGTGAAAAGATTTGCATCTAAAAGATGACCGCATCAGAGAAACATTGTTTCATTTGTCCACCTTCACATTTTATAGCTAGTAATTAATGAATGCTATGGTAGAGTTCACACATGACACTGAGCCATTTTACAGTTTGTTGCTTAGTCTCTTATATGGTAGGATAGGCTTTGATTGCCCCTTGGCAATCAAAGACAGTTGAAAATCATGATTTGTTGGTTTGCTAATTGCAACCACAGCTTCAAATGATTATGCATGTGAATGGATTGTCTATGGTTTCTAGTTGATTCCCAATTTGGTTTCATATCCCTCCCAAGCATCTAACCCAGGGCTGTCAGACTCACAGCCCATGGGCTGGATGCATCACCCGGTTTAGCAAAAGGGAAAAAAGTCTGGATACATCATGTGATGTGTGATGATGTGAATTTGACACGCCTGATCTAATCCATTCACAATGAAACATGGCAAAACCAAGGTTTAAAAAGGAGGGGAAACAGCAAGAATAAAACAAACCCATGATTTTTCTGATCATTTGCAAAACTCTTTCTGGCTTGTTTCAAGATGGTCACCCAACCATAGCTAAAATAATGAGACTTTGAATAGCATCCTATATGCAAGTCGGTAGAATCTTGCAGTAGTGGTAGAATAGAATTTAATAAAATTGAGAAATCCTTGAACTGATTCCTTAATGTAGGTTGGAAGATCTGAAACAGGAAGAAAATGGTCAAAGCATATTGGGTGGGCCTTGTCTGAAATGTAATTGATTGATTCCAGGGAACCAGATAATAACTGCATGACAAGTTCATCCCAGGAAATTGTCCCAAAGTGCACATTTTAGCAATGGAATGTTCTCAATAGAAAAATTATCAATATCTGACTTAAGGCTGCCAGTTGTTCAATAAAAGAATGATCTAACTTTCATCCTAAACTGCCCCCCCTCCCAAATTTATTTCAGTGTAACTTTTTTTTAGTATAACAAAAATGAACTTTTTTAGAAAAATCAACATATTATAGACATACATTTTCTGACATTATATAATCTTTCTAAAACAAAACACCAACTCCCCCCTACTGCTGTGTTGACTAAGATTTTCTTTTAAACCAGCTACTTTAAATACCACTATGTGCTGTTCTCTCTCATATCACCCCTGCTTCCCAGTTACCAGAAAAAAATCAACTTTATATATATATATAATTATATATTGCTTGTTAAAATCTCCTGACTGAGATTGTTAAAGTACCACCTCCGTGGGAACCACATGAACACCACGTTCTAATGCAATTCGCATTTCATAGTCGCATCGACTACTGCAATTCCAAAGGGCTAGATCTCTAAATCATCAGGTCGTGGTCTGCTGCTGGCTCGACTGCTGGCTCGGCTTGGTGGCCGCTGGTCTACAACTGTGAGAGGTTGGAGCTCGTGGCCAGAACCCACTTTTTTTGTGCTCTCCGGCTCATCATTAAATTCAAAGTTCTGGGCGTGCGAGTTGGAAATGGTGCTCCCGGCTTGTCCAATCCTGTTCTGCTCAGCACTATAGTTTGCCCAGTTTTGTTCACTGGCTTGTTTATTGTAGTTGCGACAGGATGAGGTATTGTTCCTATCTCCGGTTACAAGCTTGTATCCTGGTGGAGACATGGGAGACAAGGGGGCCGTTGGAGAGGAGCACCCATTGAAGTAGGCGTATTTGGGAGATCCACAATCCTTGGAGGGACTTAAGCCGCTGTTAGGAGAAAAAGGATTGCCTTTGGACTTCATGCGATCTTTAACGCTCTTGAGGGTGACATAAAAAATCTCAATGACATTGAGGGTCAGAGATATGATAGAGACTACCAGCATGAAGATAATAAAGATGGTTTTCTCCGTGGGACGAGAGAGGAAGCAATCAACTTTGTGTGGACATGGTACCCGTTCACAAGTGTAGATGGCTTGCAGAGTGAATCCATAGATGTACCACTGTATCAGCACAAAGGCCACCTCAAAGATAGATTTGAAAATGATGCTGATGATGTAAGTACGAAGCAGTCCACCGCGCATTTTGACCTTGCCATGTTCTTCAATCCCATACTTGAATTTCTTTATTTCTATCTGCTTTAGAGGGAGGTCTACATTTACTCCCTCACTTTGGACCAGCTTGAGCTCTTCCTCTTTTCGGTTTAGTTTCTCTTCTTTTCGCATCACGTAGAAGACATGTGCTAAATACAAAAGGGTTGGCACCGAAACAAAAATGAACTGCAGCACCCAGAAACGCACATGAGATATCGGAAATGATTTGTCATAACAGACATTTTCACAACCTGGTTGTTGAGTGTTGCATCGGAAAGCTGACTGCTCATCTCCCCAGGCAGATTCCACTGCGGTCCCCAGAAGCAAAATTCGGAAAATGAAAAGGACAGACAGCCACACTTTTCCTCCAGCAGTAGAATAGGCTTGGACTTTGTCAAGGAGCCTTCCAAGAGCACTCCAGTCACCCATCTTCTCTACCTGCTTCCTGAAAGAGAACAAAGGAAAGAGTTGAATTGAAGCATGGCCTACATAATAATTCATTCATGACTATTCTTAAAAAGACATAAGAGTGCTTGCATGAGGATGGGATGATGAAACCTGTATGTGAAATTAAGAAAGGCAAATGGGTTATGATCGCAGTGCTGTTTTCTCATGTGGTGAAACAAGGTCAAAAATCTGGAAACTATATTGCACAAGCCCATGCTCTTTAAAGTATTTGTGAGCACACCTACTGTATGCCATTATCAATTTCATTCTAGGATGTCTTTCTAATACAAAGCTATTTTAGACTGAAATTGTGATTGAAAACAAAAATATTATTCTGGGAAAGTTTAAAAATTGTAAAGTATACTGATCAATAAATCAGGCAATCCTGCTATGGCCCACTTACTTTGGAAGGATGTAATGCATATCTTTTCTATTTAATTAAAAGACAGCAATATCTCTTTTCAATTTAATATAGGCGTTTAACTTTGTTCTACCAAGTAAACTAACTTCATTGCTTCCCCAGATTGCCAGGAGGGGACAAAGGAAAAATTCTTGTATGAATTACTCAAACAATTATAATGTTTTCAACATGGTTTCATTTTTAAAATTCTCACAGTTCTATCAATGCCTATGCAAAAAAAATAATAATATCAGGAAGATACTTTTTTCAATTGAAAACAGGGATTCAAGTTTTGTCTTTTGGCAATCTGTGTAATGAAAATATTTGGTTTAACAGATTTGATTCATATCCCACCTTTTTGTTTATACAACACTGACATACACTTAATGACCACATTGAGATTTCAATCCTAAATATAGTTACTTACCACTGTGCTCCATTAATTGAACACAGTGGGGCTTCTCTAATTAAATATATATACAAATGTGTTGTATGTAGGCTGCTGATGTGTCCTATGCTACAGAATTCTGCTCAATTTTTTGTTATACTGTTTATTTTATGTAACTTGGTATAATGCCAATTGCTTGTGTCTCTTTTCAATCGTTTGAAGGACAGGCTAAGGACAATTATCTGTTCAACAAGCATCCTTTATTTTTTTTTGGAACAGCCCTCTAGTTCAAGGATGCTATAAAGTTAAAAGAATGGTAACAAAATAGAATCACCAAGAGCCTCTGGAGTTAGCATCTGGATAGAAGGCTGAACATTTCATTGGCATCTATATATGCCCTAATATAAAACACATACATATACACACTTCTTAAAGATATGATCTATTCCATTAGATGTTTGCCTAAGCATTTTTTCTTTCCTCTTCAACAGGACTATAAAAGCATCTGTCCCTATCATTAGCATTTTTTTTAAAAGATAGGCATTGCAAGGGTTTGATGGTCTAAATAAGGGGTGTCAAACTCAAGGCCTGCAGGCCCTCCTGAACTCTGTTTCTGCTGGCAGTGTGTGCAGGAGGCCATCCCAGTTGAGGGCCGTTTTCACTGGCAGAGGGTTGCAGGATGCTGTCGCAGCTGAAAATGAAGCTTGTGAGGACCATGTCACAGTTCAAAACAGAGCTCGGGAGCCCATTTTCACTTCACTGGTAGTTGTGGCAGCACCCCCAACATGAGTTCAAGCTGGCCACGCCCCTCCTGACCCCCCCAGATCAAACACAGCCCTCAATGAAATCAAGTTTGACACCCCTGGTCTAAATATTTCAATAGAAGTCCAAGCAATGTCATTCTTTTTGGCTGCTTTGAATGTGTAAAATATAAAATAATGGAGATTAAGAAATGCTTCATTAAGAAATGCTTTGAGATGCTCCTGAGTGGAAATGATGCAATCTGTGCCCTTTAGCCTATAACTGCTATTTTACACTTGCAAGTTACTTCCCAATGCAATCAGAGAATTTTTTTAAAAAAGAAGCATGAATTAATTCCTAGCAGTGGCTGTAAATATTTTGCTTCTCTGGCAGTCATATTTTGCATATTCAAAGATGTCTGGATAATGATCAGGTGGGAAATACTGCATGATTCATTTCTAGAAGACACAGACCATAGACTTCTAGAGACCTATCAACCATAGAGCTACAACAGGTTTATAAGTACTGCAAAGACAACATATCAAATTCAGAGAATTGTCAGTCTTTGCCACTATTGAAAAAGTTAATACTTGTGGTATCTGATTTTTAAAGAGATGTACATATCCACTGTTCCTTTTAAGATGACAAGTCTTGAAATATGATAGTTGGGACAATACATAACAATCTTTGAAATCAGATGATGGTTAGGGTTCATGTTTTCAGTACCCATGCAGAACTGAATGTGAATAAATATCAAAACCTCTTTCTTAAACATTTATCTTCTTTCTGATGTTATCTTGGCAATTAGCATACTATTGTTGTCATAAAGTGTTTTGCAACACTTTGCTGACTTGCACCTAGCTCAGTCCACACCTCTGCTGTCACAGCAAGTCTTCAACTAGTTTGGGCATTAAAAAGCACCTTTTTTTTCCTGTGATACTTGTGCCACGAAACAAGGCTCACCCAAAGAGGAAGAAAATAAAAGAGAAATGAAGATCTAATCAATTTAAAAAATAAAATAAAATCTGTACCGCACTCATGGATATTTAAAAGGCATAATTTTGTAAAGAAGAAAAGGTATTACACATTTATTTTTCAGGAGTCAGTCCTAAACTGGCAACTAACTGAGCTACTTTTCTAGAAAAATGACATTCTTTTCTGCCTATGGAGAATTGTAATCTTACAACGCAATAGTGATTGAAAAGGGTTCATATGGATTTCTCTCCCATTATGCTTCTTTACACAGAAGCTTGCCATGCTGTTGGCTGGGCGCTTTGGTTCACAGCCAATCATGTGGGAAGCATCTGTGGAAAATGCAATGTGTTCCTTTCCCTCTGTGGCAATCAAGCGCTCATTTCTGCCAAGCCAGATGTGAATGTAGTACAGCCAACTGTATTGACACTGCTTGTCAGACTTAGGCGGTCGGGTGATGCCCAAAGACAGTATTGCATGTCATAAGCCCAACAACTAGCTTAGCGTGCAGTTATTGCTGAACCTGGCTGGTAGAACAGGACTGTCACATCCATTGGGCAACTTTTGAAGGGCAGGAAAGTAGAAATTACAGCTCTCCACAGAGTGCCCTCTCTCTTCATATATTACAGGTACTTTTTGACTCACCACTTTTTATTTAGTGACCCTTTAGAGTTACAATGGCATGGCCGCTGAAGTACATTCTCATTGTCATGTGATCAAAATTTGGGCGCTCCGGCAACTGGCATGTATGACAGTTGCACTGCCCCAGGGTCATATGGAAACTATTTGTAACCTTTCCAGTCAGCTTCCATCAAACAAAGTTAATGGGGGGAACCAGATTCACTTAACAATTGCAGTGACTCACTTAAGAACCCTGGCAGAAAGCTTGTAAAATGAGGCACAACTCACTTAACTCACTCGCCTTGCTTAGCAATAGAATTTTTGGGCTCAGTTGTGGTCATATGTTGAGGCCTACCTGTACTTCAATAGCAAATGGACAGGGGTTTTTATTTTTAGCAGGACAGATGGGAAAGGAGCAGGTTCGATCCCATTGTGTTTCTTTTAAAAGGAAAAGAAAGGAAATGAGAATATGAAGGAAGTTGGTCTATGAATCATATTGTATGGTTCATGTTTTCCAGGATGTGCAATAAACCTTAAGCAAGTATAATGTGGATAAGTGAATGGAGCCTCAGGAGGCACACAGAATTCCAAGTCATAGCAGTGTGATGCAGAGTTCTGTACATGAGAACTTTTGCAATGCAACACCTAGCTTTTGGGTAGAAAAGACTGACAGAAAATTAATGAAAAGAGTGTTCCAGGGATCGAAATGTAGATACTACATTGTATGCTCAATGACAAAGATACAATAATTAGATTCTCCAGATGTGCTGGATTATTACATATTGTGGGACAACAGGCTGCTTGGTAAAATTGCAAGCACTTCTTGCTGCCTTCCTGCTACCTTCTTGCCCTCCTATTTCAGCCTTTCCCCCAGCATCTGCACAATTGCAGGTCAACCTTGGCCCAAGTGTGGGAAGAGAATGATGGAGATGCAAGAGTTTTGGAGCTTTGCAAGTCACCAGCAAACTGTTTTTCCTTCAGAAGTAGGTGGTCTAAATGTAGGAAAGATATAGCAGCCCAGGAAAATAAAGCAAAACATAAAAATCGTGCAATGGCTCTCTACATGCTGGTCATTAACAGAAGACAAAGAAGAAAATGGGGACTTAAGAAGGAGCAGGTTTAAGAAAGAGACATTAATACATAAGAGTAATACATAGGATGGAGCATAGGCTATAGCTACCCTGTTTCCCTGAAAATAAGACCTCCCCGGATAATAAACCCAATTGGGCTTTTGAGAGTGCCAAAATAAGCCC
>JAPKID020002172.1:0-13657 GCA_026931265.2 Tropidonophis doriae | reverse complement strand
AGTCAATTGTGGTTGTAAATTGAGGACTACCTCTACATTTTATTTTCCTTTTATATACTGCAGAATGCCCTGGGAATATTTTCAGTTTAAAGCAGGAGTGTCAAACCTGATCGCATCGCGGGCTGCATTGTGATGTAACACGACAGTTTTTGGCTTTGTGGAACCAGGGTGGGCATGGCCTGCACGGGCCGTACTTGGCCTGCGGGCCGCAAGTTTCACCGTCCTGGTTTAAAGTATGAATTGGCTTAAATAAAGTAGGATATTCGACATGGAAAATCTTTGGCCCAGAAGTCAACTTAGTTAGTTTCTGGGGAGTCCATTTTGTCGTGCTTTGGGTACTTGAATCCTGACCGACAGGATTAAAAGAGATTTTTAAAAAGATACAGGTAACACCAGGCTTTCCATATAACCACAATCCAAAACCATTGCAGAATTAATTCCAAGTGTTAGAAGAGACATCAGATGACTTGGTGCAAACAACACTGAAGGTACCTAGAAGGAATACAGAAGCACAATTTTTAATATTCTGCAGGCTGTCTTGTGATCATTTGGACACACTGCCATTGTCATCTGTATGCAGGAAATCCCACTTTCAATAGATCCTGAACTCCTGTCTGTAGAAAGTCTGTACTTTGAACTTGGACCAGCTTTTGGACCAAGTTCAAGGGTTTAATTTGGACTACACACCATGCTGAGACCTTTGCATTGTGTGTTGGGGCCCGCCAGCAACCAGCGGAGCTGGCAGCAGACTTGGACAGTGAGGAGGTTGGGGAGGAATATGGGCCAGTCCTGGAGAAGGCTCTGATGAGGGCTCTGTGTAGGAGGCAGAGGGGGAGCCAGAGCCGTATGCCAGTTATCAGATGCCTTCAGAGTCAGACATCAGTGAAGCAGACGAACAGCTGGAGACTGTTCCCAGTGTGTGCATGCACAGAGTTGCCAGACAAAAGGAACAGTTAGAGAACAGGGGTTGACTTAGAAGTAAAGCCAAATAATGAATGGCCCCTCCCAGAGGAAATAAAAGAGGAGCGAAAGGGGAGTGGAGTTTGCTGGAGACAATTAGTTCGCTTAATTGGTTTGTGACCCTCCGAGACTCCTTGCCAATTTCTGCAAATATTGGCCTGTCAGCTCTCCAAGTCAGACTATAAATCTTCCTTTGTAAGACTTTGTTGGCTGTGAATGAGCAGAATTCACAGTAAATTAATAAAAGTGGTTTTTGTCAGAACAAAGAGTTTATTTCATGCTCTGGGACACCTGGATCAGAACACTGTGTTCCAACAATGCTTCTGCCTGTTACTATGGATTTTGATTACTTGAAACTCCTTCCAGGTCAAGCTTCCAAGAGTTTTGGGACTACCCAAAACTGCATGGGAATACCTACACGCCTAACCTGCTCTGCTTGTAACTGTACAAACCAGATATAAGTCTTTTGCAGCTTACAGTTCTGTGTGTGTGTGTGTGTGTCTGGCCTGGGACAGGACAAAGTCTAAATTAACGCATCACAGATACAAGGCTATGTATTTTGTAACTGAATGTTTCCACTGAAGGAAAGTATGCCATAGATTGCGGGTACCCAACCTGCAGGCCACGCCTATTCACCACGGGCCACGAGTAGCTTGCACAAGTAAATGGGGGTTCACATGTGCAGATGTGCCTGCCGCTCCCACAAACCATCCCCTTTCTCCCCTCCACCCACTCCAAGCCAACAACCCAGAAAGATTGGGGAACTCTGCCATTTATAGTCCTCAACTTACAACAGCATTTGGAATCGGAACTTTAATTATTAAGCAATATGGTCTTAAACAGTGACTGCATTGAATAGCAACTGCAAACCCTGCAATCCTGTTCCCATTAAATAAATCCCATGGTTGTTGGATGAGGCAACTTCCTATTGGCTTCCCGCAAACAAGTCAGTGGAGATGCCAGCAGGTGTGGCAAGGTTTCTGGAGGGTGCAAGTCCCAGTAGCTGGTGCCTGATGGGTAGGGAAGAGCCTGAGGTGATTCACAAAGTAGTATGGAAAGACTAGGAGAGGGTGTGCAGGAGTATGCAAGGGTGCCATAGTGAGGCTCGGGAACAGTGCTTGCTGGAGGTGTGGTAAAGGCCAGGGAGAATGCACAGGGAGGTGAGGGAAGTGCAGCACAGCACAGCACAAGGAGGTTGCTCAGCAAGGGTGGCGCATCAAGACTTGGGGGAGGTGCATGAGGGAAGCACAGTGAGAACTGGGCAGGGTTGCACAAGGAAGGCCTGGCAAGGATTGGGGAGGGGGCATGAGTGGTTGGCGTAAGCACCAAGGGGCTGGGAGATGGTGCATGGGTGGGAAAGACTTACTCCAGCAACTTGTGACCTTCCCTACCAAGTTCCCCACTGAGTGTCCTGGGAAGCAGGCAGGGAAGGCAACAAATGTGATGACTTGGTTCTGTAATGGGTCATTTGTGCAAGCACCTAGATTGGGATCATGTGAGCGGGGGAGGGGGGATTCTGGGATGTCTGGAACTCCAAGAACCAGTTGTAACCAACATCTGATCATTTGTTGAGGACTACTTTCAACAGATCCAGATCCAGAAATTAATGACCCTTTAGTGATTGGGAAGTTATTAAAAATCGGGGCATGGCTACTTTAATCACAGGTGAGTAAAGAAAATCTGACAACTGTTAGAACTGTCTGCTATAGCACGCAAGTTGGAATGTATTACTGTACCTCAAAATACTTGAATAGAACTTTTGTGAGCGTCTCTCTGAAATGAGAAGGGCACAATACAGATTCCACAATGACAACACGACGGTCTCGGGGGTTTACCAGCAAATGCCTGAAAATGAATGTGACCAGAAAGCTGAATAAAATTACTTGCTCTTTTATTACTTAGACAGTTTTCAAGCAGATTGCAATCCTAGGTACAATTGCTTTGTTTAGGATGGATTATTGCCTATTGCTTTTAATTAATAATTATTGTAAATTGCCTCAATGCCTTGTGATATGAGCTGTCTATAAATTACTGAATGAATAAAATAAGTTACAATTGAATAAATTTACCCAAGTACAATGTGGTTTAACTTTTGAATAGATATGCAAAAAAGATTGGAACCAAGACAATGAGAAATGTCAGGTATTGGAATATTGACTGATAGGTCAGAAATTCATTTGGAGATACACTGTCCTCCCATTTTGTTTGGCTTTAGACAAATATTCTGTAAGGTATTCTGTAAGGTGGAGATTAACACATGCCTGAGCTTCAGAAAGGCAAGTTGATGCTTAATTTCAGTTATGTTTGCCTATATTCATTTTTCTTAGTGTTGACGAGAAATCCAGATTTCAAGGGGGGAAAATGATTCAGTGTAAGCATATGTCAACAATTCCTTTAAAAAGCTTTACTTTAATTAGAAAGCAATTACAAAATCCGTTAAGATCTGTGCTTGATGCTTATATAAATGTATGAATTTATATTGTGAAATGACATTCACATTTTTAATTATATTGCAAACCACATCTTGTCTCTTTTTATTTTTATGAACATTTTAAAAGAGAAAGGCATTCTGTCTTCTTTAAGCCAAATTGATCAACTGAGAAATGATAATTTTAAAAAAAAGTCTTGAAAAAAATAATATTATGACTTGGACCTAAAACTATATCAGTGAAGTGAGAAATTGGAGTCACTAATCAGGCTTAGCCAATTTGTTCAGTAAGTTACAAGAGTTGGACTCACAATCAAGCTAGCTTGTATACAAACAAAATAGATGACAACTTGACCCTAGCAATGATGCCTGGATTTCAGATTGCTGCATCAGAGTATTGCAAGCCAAGAGGATTATAATAAATATTTATATTGGTTGGTTTTTAGGAAGGTGAGCAAGTACAGATTTATTAGATATCAAAAAGTCTGATACAGTTCTAAGAGCAAACACTATAAATTTTGGATAGCAGTTATACAGTAATATCAATCCTAGGATAGGAAATGGAAACTTTGTAATGCATAACACAGCCATAATGATATCTTAATTAATCCAATGTATAAGCAATCTCTTTGCAGAGACGAGGCTATCCATCCCAACAACCCATCACAGAAATATTTAGTGTAGTGTCTCCTACCTGAAATAAAGCATGTGAATGAATTCCTTCAGGTATGAATACAATTCTTCTGTATTAATGTTATATTGCACAACTCTGATAGGCTGTGAATTAAAGAAAATGTAGCAGTTTTAAATATTTTAAAATTTATTTAGCATTTAATTATTGTATGGACTCAAAATCCATTTAAGTAATGATAGATTTAGGAATTTTATGAGCGTCTCTTTGAATAATATCTCTGTTGTAAAATGCCCAAGGAGGGGAGGGAGGAGTAGCTGCAAGAGATCCAGAACCAACCCTCCCAAAATTCCATGGAACTGTATCTATCTGTTCCCAAGGCAAGCAGTCTGGGGATATTCCTGTATTGCAGGCAGAATACAATAAAGTACTTAGCTTAAACTCCATATATGTGGATCTGCTTGTTTGCCCCTAACAGTATCAAATGATCACATTTTTTATAAAATAATTAAAAATACAGAGGTTCCCTCCCCAACATACTTTTGCTACACATAGAGTAACTATATTTTTTTCTGAACTTTATTGCTCATAAGTCAACATTTAAGTATTTGTAATCTATATGGTCCTGAAATCTTTATCGTCATTTCTTGGCTCTCAAGGCTTAGGCTTCAATGATTTATTGTATAAAAATATTACACTCACACAATTGCTTGGATCCTTTCCAATATTTTTAGTAAATTCACTTGTTGCTATTTTACCCCATCGTTTACTTAGGATGTAATCATATCTCTATTCCTCAGCCTTTTCTAAAGCCATGCTGAAAAGCTGGAAAATCCCTTTCCATATTGGGCTCCAATCTGCATTGGATTATCCTAAGCATTACTTTGCTAGCATGGGAAATTAAGTATACCGTATGATAATCTGCATACTGTGTTATTTAACTCTTCTTACAGTTGTATTGGTACTGGTAGACAGGACTCTTCTAATCTGTCTATGGCAGTGATGGTGAACCTATGGCACGGGTGCCACAGTTGGCACACGGGGCCATTCGGCAGGGCACGCAAGGCATTGGCCTGTCACCTAGCCAGTATGCATGCGTGCATTGTCCAGCTGATTCAGCCATTTTTAAAGCCATTTTCACCATCCCCAGGCTTTATAGGGGCCTGGGGAGGCCGAAAACAACCCCCTCACCCTCCCCGAAGACCCTGCAGGGGTTTCAGGAGCTTCCCTGAAGCCTCCAGAGGACTAAAAACGACACTGCGAGCAAACCGGAAGTCACTTCTAAAATGGCTTCTGAAGCCTCTGGGAGGGAGGAGGGGCTGTTTATGCCCTCCCCAGGCTCCTATAAAGCCTCTAGAGCCTGAGGAGGGCAAAAAAAGCATGTAAAAAATGAGATGGGGGAACACCTGTCATGCATACATGTGTACTGGGGGGGGGCATACATTGCATTATGGGTGCGGCACACCGGTGCACGAGCCCCCCTGTGCTCCCCTCCTTATGGCATGCGAGCCTAAAAAGGTTTGCTCCCCTGTGCTCCCCCCCTTATGGCACACGAGCCTAAAAAGGTTTGCCA
The DNA here is from genome assembly GCA_026931265.2 of Tropidonophis doriae. Classification (NCBI taxonomy): domain Eukaryota; kingdom Metazoa; phylum Chordata; class Lepidosauria; order Squamata; family Natricidae; genus Tropidonophis; species Tropidonophis doriae. The sequence continues at coordinate 8,065 of JAPKID020002172.1, read as the reverse complement.
TCGCTGGTCTATGGAGATTCTCAATCATGCAGGTCATGGTTGTCTCAAAAGTGTTTTTTCAACCTCTGAGCCAGCTGGCTCAGAGGCTGAAATACACCAAGTAAATGAGATGAAAAGTGTGGAGAAGAGGAGAGAGGTAAGGGAAGAGGAGGAGAGAAAAAAGGAGTGGAAAGGGGAGAGAGAAGGAGAGAGGGAAGAAGGGAAGGGCGACAGAGGGAAGAAGGGAGGTAGGGAGGAGGAGGAGAGAGGGGGAAGAAAATGATGGATAAGGCACAAATATGGTGTATGGAGAGCAGAAGAGCCAATTATTGTTTTTGGGGAGTTGATGGTAAAATGAAATGATGTAAACATTTAATAATACAATATGATGTTGGCTGTGTAGTGGTATACATGTGGTCATATGTTTTGAAAATGGAAAATAGTATGTATGTATGTATGTATGTATGTATGTATGTATGTATGTATGTATGTATATGAAGAGGGTCGTACTTTCTCTTTTACCTTCTATATTTAAAATTCTTTGTCTTAATGCTAATTTAACTTGATCCAACCGTAACGGACTCAAACCTTCTCTTTGGCCCTTCCCCAACCCATCGTGTGTCCATGCTTGCCAAATTCTATTATTACATGGTAATCTCCTCTCTTAGCACTTGCCAAATAGAGCTTTTGCTGCTTTCCCATAGCTCAGAGCAGTGCTTTTCCATTTTGGCAACTTTAAGCGTGCTGGCTGGGGAATTCTGGGAATTGAAGTCCACGCAACTAAAAGTTGCCAAGGTTGAGAAATACTGGCTTGGAGCCTTGCCATATCTAAACATGATCCTGCATTGCACCTTTAGTTAATTGGAGCGTTTGGAGTTAGAAGGATAATAGACATATCCGCAATTACAATTATATTGATTCCAAAATTGACACCATGGAGTGAAGCCAGACCTTAAAACTGATTTAAAAAAAAAACATGTTGCATGAAAGATGAAGGGGATGATAAAATGAGTTTTTGTAAGTTTTTATTTTAATAATTTCTTTTTTGCTACCCACTAGCTGTATTTACAATTACAGCATCTGCTGACATTTTGATTGGGAACAGATGCTTTAGAAACATCTAATTAGTATAAGTGGTCACTAAAACCTATGAGACTAAAAAGCCTGTCCTTAGTGTTTATAAATACTAACAATAAATACATCAGCGTGACATGTAACTTTTAAAGAAAGTATAGAGAAAAGAATTGGAGCTCTTTTTTTCCTTAAACAATGATACATTGTCTTAACATCTGTATCAAAAATTCCAAAAGATCTTTGACTACAGCTTTTTTTAAAAAAAAAAAATACCATTTTGGACTTATTGGACTATTTTTATTCCTTTATTCAGTTTTTTGGCCAGACTGCCGCATAGATATGGGAGAGCAATGAATATTCCATTTCTCTTGGGGAAATTCATTCTCAGATTTGTTTGTTTGATCTATAATCCACTTTTTCTCCATAAACTGAATGAAGTTTACATAGGGCCAGGGGTGAAATCCAGCAGATTCTAACAGGTTCTGGAGAACCAGTATCAGAAATTTTGAGTAGTTTAGAGAACCGGCAAATGTCACCTCTGGCTGGCTCGAGTAGGGTAAGAATGGGGATTTTGCAGTTTCCTTTCCCTGCCACGGTCACCAAGCCATGCCACACTCACCAAGCCACATCCACAGAACTGGTAGTAAAAGTTTTTTGAATTTCACCACTGCATAGGGCTTGCCTTTTATTTTGTCGCCCATACTACACACTTGTGAGACAGGTTTGGCTGTGCAATAACTTAGGACTTATTACATAATAAAATCCCATAGATGAGATTATGTAGCCTTTGAACACATTTCAAGGTAAATGTGAACCAGAATGTATGAAGGGATGTTCGAGAATAGGAATTTTATACCTCTTTTATACAACTATTGTGCCTTGATTGCGAGACTTGGACAAGTTTAGCTTTATTTATTCACTGACATACAAGCTGCTTTTCTCCCAAAGTCACTCTCTTCATGGGATGTTCACAAAATACACCCTGGGATTGCAATTATAGTGACTAGTTCAAAGTGAGGTTCTGAGGACAGATTTGAACTTGATAGATCAAATAGTGGCCTGATATCAGAATCACTAGTGTGCAGCAGAGGTGGGTTCCTACAGGTTCGGACCAGTTTGGCCGAGTAGGTAGTATCTTGGCTGCCCACGCACCTGAACTAGTTCTATTGTTGGTGGCGCCACCTGGATTTTTGGTTCTGCGCATGCGCAGAACAATTTCCATTGCAGAAATTTAATTTTTTTCATTTTTGTTAAATTCTGCATATGCACAGACCTTTTAAAGTGTAAATGCGCACATGCGAGGAGCGTGCATTTGGCATGCGCGAGAATGAAACGAGCGTGCGTGAATAAAAAAATTATAAATAGAAATAGAAATAGAGATGGTAGCTCCGATCACACTTTGCTTACACAAGCATGGAGCCGAAGGCACCAGCCCGAAGATGGCAAGTGGGACCTCGTCGAAACGCCACCAAGATAATCTTAATCTTACATGGGAAAAGACCTGAATATGCCAAGACCTGCATACCTGTACCTGTGAAATACTACCAAAAAAAACAAAAAAAACCTCACACACAGTCCTTTGCCAGCTAATTTTCAGCACACTCATCATCAGTATACAGTAAAAGGGCATGCTACGTGGTTTATACATTGCATTTTCTTCAAGGTTTTCTAAAATTTTACTATGCTTCAGTCTGTCTGAATCTCACATCTTGCTTAAGTGGATCTAACAGAAGATACTGATTTACCCCTAATTTTTTAGTTGGGCCTATTTTTTTTTTATGTGCTTGACAGTTTTAAGGCCCTATTTTATCTGCTGACTGAAACAGAATACATAGACCGTCATTCTCTGAGTAAGGGTAGAAGGTTGCTTTAATTTAGAGTTTCATAACAGCACCATAATCCTTCAAACAATTTTTGTATGCAATACTCTTTATTTATTGAGATCAAATAATTATACCACAATATTAATTTATTCACGGAGCAGCCATACATTGGTTACAACAATCATATAACTGACTACGCTGCTTTATGCTAAATGATGCTTTGAACATTTACAGCTTATATAATTATATTATAGACAGAAACACTTTTGTTTAGAAATGCAGATGTTCCGGTTTTATAGTATATTCTCCTGTAGGCTGCAAATAGAATAAGAAAAAATGAGCCTTGTTTATGTACAGACTCTAGCGTGTATGCAAAATTGGCAGTTCTTAATTGTTTCTTACTCCAGGTATGAGCTGCTCAGTCTGATAAATGTATGTCAAGGTACAGATCCCCTTATCCCTTAAAATAGATGCCACAATCACTGAACAGAGATACACATCTAGACTATGGAATTCTTAATGCTCTCTGAGCTTGGTTGTTTCCTTGCAGATGTTTCATTACCCAGCTAGGTAACATCACCAGTGCTAGAAGGAAGTGGAGTTTGCTTTCACTTTATATACAAGTGACATCTAGACTGGTTGACTAACAAATGTTTTGTTCAATTTGTAAGATAGCTTCCTTCAAAAAAAAGTCAAGGACCTATCTCACAATAATAAAGGCAAAGTTCTGTCTGCTTTATGACAGATGTATTTTTAGCACTGGGAATTCCATGTTACTTATCTGGGATCTGTTTGTAGCTGGAATAAAGAGAAGATAAAGCTTAGTGAGATTTAGAAAAAGTTTGATTCTCTTCTCTTGCCATTGAGTCTGATCTCTTCCATTCAATTGTTGAAAAGAATATTTTCCCTTGTAATTATTATATATAGTTTGAGACCAACTGGATCTCCAAGTTAATCATGCTCCCTGCTGAGACATGGCTGTGTCTTTTTCATTGTTAAAATCCTACTTCTGACACTGTTTTTTTTATTTAGAGGTAGCACCAAATTCAACAGTCAGCAGAATGTCTGATCTGAATAGAAGTCGAGAATGAAAAATTTTCCTCAACAGTGATGGCAAGATAGGACAAACTTTTCTGTAATGTTTTGCAATAGCTATATTGTGTAGTTGTGTCAATACCTGCACCTCTGTTATCCTAATAAAATAAATAAATACCTTTGTAAAGATGTAAACACAGTTACTTGGTCCTTATATTATATCCATATTGAATCACATAACTTCAACATAAATATGGCTCTAGGAACAAATACTGAACGTAGTAGGCAGAAAACAGTTGAACCGTTATATATTTCAAAATTTCCTTTCAAGGAAAAATATTTTTGTTAGATACACAATTCAGATTTTGGGTAATTGATCCAACTTTACAGAATAAATAAATTACTCATATATACATTATCTAAAATGTTATATTTGCAAAACAATTAAATACGAATGGAGAAAAGTTCCATGTTCACAGTCATAATATTCAGTTGTGAAAAGTAGGTGGTTTCATGCAGCTAGACACCCGACTAACATTCTAATGAAGAAGAATATCAAATAAATATTTTAACCCGTAAAAAATATTGAATTGTATAAACTAGCAGTCAGATAGCAATGGAGAAAATATAGGAGATATAATGCATGCTTTGTGCTACATAGAGTAATCTTCAGAAATCATAGGAAACTTATCTTGCCTCATCAAAATGCAGAAGAAAAGCTAATGTTGATTTAATTATATTATGCATATTTTAACCTACAGACTGAAGGCTACAAAACATTCTAACCATACATGTACAAAACTACTGTAAGGGTATTTATACCATACGTATAACAATTAGTTACTTCATTTCACCACTGTGATGAACGCCTCATCATCATCATCATTGTCATCACCATCATCATCACCACCATCATCATCACCTACTGGGGGGAACGTCATCATTCACAAACAAACAAGAGCCAGAACCCACCTCCAGCAGTTCATATTCACAGACCTTGGATTAGTTGAAACGCGTCATCACATTAATCTACAAACACTCAGAAATGTGCTATCATCACCATGTTTGAGCTTTCTACAAATGATCAGAGTTAAGGGCTCTCCGAACTCTGCGGTTGCTACATTTGGTTAGTAAATGAAGTTGGGCCACTCTGTTGTTGCTGGCCAAATTCATCAACTTGGCCATAATTAGTTTGTTGCCCAAAATTGCCTTCCTGTTGGTTATACCCACCGCTCGACCCATAGCTATCTTGATTGTAGCCACCTTGGTTATAGCTGCTGGACTGTTTCTCGAGAGTGTCTTGTGGATATCTTGAACCCGAAGAATGCCAACCAGTCTCCTTAAAAACAAACCAAATATTTCCTGCCCAGAGAACAAAGTTCAAGAATCCAAAGACCTAAACAAAAAGCAAGCAAGACATTAAATTTCATTTAGGTTTTTCTTTCTCGCGCGCTTTCTTTTGATAATTCACATGATTGAGATTCTTCTTTAAAAAAATTTCTAAAGACAACTTATTAATTCAAAGTATTCTTGTCCAGAGAACCTTCCAAAGATGTGGGTCAAACAAATATTAATCTGTCATTCCTATTCTAAGGTAGAGATAGAAAATATAAATGAACAATAATAAATGGAAAACAGTTTACAGCTTTCATTTAATAGGTGAGCTAGAAAAAGCTAATTGAAAGAATAGTTTTATTCTTTGATGTTGGATCTGTGGCTTCATGATGTTGTTACCAGAGGCAATGAATCATCTATTTTTTTCCTAAAGTAATGTTTTTTGGAGTGCCATAATATTAGCTATTTATGGACTCAGTTGAGTAAAAGGTCTTTTTTCTCCAAATTCTTCATAATACTCGAATAACTTTTTTTATATTCATGCCACTAGAATAAATACACTTTGATTGTTAAATACAACCAGAATGCTCAATTATTATTTTTTTTCCTAAAATAATGTTTTTGGGAGTGCCATAATATTAGCTATTTATGGACTCAGATGATTAAAAGACCTTTTTTCTCCAAATTCTCTGTAATATCTGAAGAAATTAATGTCATATTCTTGCCACTAAGATAAATACACTTTCATTGTTAAATACTAGAATGCTCAATTATTATCTTTTTAAATGCTCCTAATTGCTTACACTATGTGTGTTTAAAGAATTAGTGGCTCAGGCCATTATTATCATACACTGCTATTATTAACTTATCATTCTTTGAAGAATCAATGAATTAGGTTAAATACGTTGGATTCCAACTAAAGAGTGAGGAAAGACAAATGTGGAGTGATTCTGTAGGGCACCTATCATTTTATTTCAGACCCCTTGTTTTTTGACGAAATAAAAGGAATACTCACAACTGAAGTATTAAGACTTGACATAACAGGGCTGTACACAGGCAAGCATTTGTTGGATTGTTGTTTGCAAGCTGACATCAGTAAGAGGACTTCATCCGGGTCAGTGGCAACCTTCACATCAGACAGACCTTTAGCCCAAGCAGAAGAACCCACAAGCCACATGAAGGAGAACACCACTGTCACAACGAAATCCTACAAAACCCAAATTGAACATTGCAGATTCATGTTTGACAGGCAGAGAAAAGCACGGTGTCAAGTACCCTAACGATGCCTGCTTCATAATAAGTGACCGATACTATAATACAAAAAGCAGTGATTTATTAACAGCTTCATTAGGCATTCCTCATTAGGCATTTCTTGTTCACAGCCATCTTTTTTGCTTTCTTTATCTGCTTCTGAACTTTTCCCGCATTACTGTCCTCTCTTCAGCCTTCATCATAAATCACAGCCAATGATAGATGGCAGTTGAGACATGCGCATTCACAGGCCAGCTTGAGATTTCTTTTACCTTCCAAACAGGTATGTTTGGAATTTCCCTCTCTCTATGGCAGTTTGATAGTAGTCATAGAGATGCTTCACAAACTGACACATGGAAGGACTTTGGTGCAATATGAAAGAATGCAAAAGGACAGAAGGACAGTTCCGCTTAATCTCAGAATGCATAATTCCCATGTCTAAAAGTGTACACACACATATTTTATTTTTTCCTACTTATGAAGATTGTATATAATGTGGGAGCACAATACATGCTGGATGGAACGAACCAGAACTTGAACCTAGTTCAATTCTCAGCTCAACAATCTTCAGGGGAAAAAAAGGGTTTTATTTGTTAGATGGTTATAAACAATCTCATAGTCTCATAGAAGATCAGTCAAGAGGAACGATGGGTGAAAACAACCTCTCCCACTCAAATGAGGTTGACTTCTAGCCTGTACATGAAATGGATGGGGAAAAGAGGTACAAGAATGTGAACTTCAGTATGATAGGCCTTGCAAGTAAGACGTCTTCTTTACTTTTTCTTTTACCACTTCTGGTGTTGAGGGAGGTACAGGTTTTGGTTCTTGCATTTCTGGCAGCCTCAAACATTGTTATTTAATGCTGTTGTAGTAGTAGTATGTCTTTGATGTTGTCTCTCATTCTTCTTCTGGGTCTGCTTCATACTGCTGGGTCTTCTCCTCTTTTTCTCTAGGCCTTGCATGATATGTTACCTATGGCAATTGAGAACTGCGTCTCAAAAGTCCACGTCACAAGAGGTGGTAACAGGACAAGCTAAGGGACTCCTAAGATTGGGTGAAGCATGGCCTTGTGCCACAGGACTGCTGTGATTGGGAAGCTCAATTTCACTGTGCTCCTGATCAAGGCAGCAACAGCAAATGTACCACGACAAGGAGGAAGGTTGTTTCACATGGGTTTTTAGTCCCACAAATGACGGCAAGAAACGTGACGAAGCTGGACTGGGGGTGATGGCATGCGTGCCCAGAAAGAGGGCTCTACATGGTACCTCTGGTACACATGCATAGGTTCACCATCAAGGGAGTAGGAGGACAAAGATGCCTTTTTCCTACATTAATGCTGTGCAAAATATAGCTTTGTATTTTCTTTTTTTATGGTCCAGCTACGTCCAGGCTACTTTCAAATTTTACCTTTATTTTTTTGCCAGCCACACTAAATCAAGTCACACTAAATTTGCTTCTATCCCATTTTCAGGGAATCAGCCTGTTCTTGACCAGATGGCAGAGAGGCAGAGTTCTGAGCCTGAATTCATTCTGAGATTCCATTAAGTTGCAAAAAAAAAAAAAAAAAA
>JAPKID020002171.1:0-13659 GCA_026931265.2 Tropidonophis doriae | reverse complement strand
CTTTCTCTTTGTGTCTTTAAATCCCCCCTTCAGCAGCACCTCCAATCAGCTCCAGCCACAGGAAGTTCAAATGAAATAGCCACTACTTGCTCTTCCTCTTTGTGTCTTTAAATCCCCCCTTCAGCAGCACCTCCAATCAGCTCCAGCCACTAAGTAGGACTCCACTACATAAGATATGAATGTTATGTAGAGCTATTATCCAGATCTACAGGCCCTCAAAACATGGCTATGCCAACAGTTTTGGGGAATCTGAGAAAATGATCAGTTGTTGAAATGTTTGTATTATTTTTAACACTGAAGATGGTCTCTATTTTAATAATTTATTTTTTAAAATTATATGGTGTTTTAATGTTTGTTCTATGGCTTCTTTTGTACACTTTCTAGACACATGTTTCATGAGATGGGCAGCTATATACATGTGAGGAATAAATAAAATGATTTATTGATTGAGATGGACAACTAAGCCTTTGAGGCCTGTGTTGTCCTCTTGTTGTTGTTCAACTGCATGCGAGATACCACCCTCATTGTTCATGTAGTCTCTAGAGTGGTTCAAATTGTATCCTGTAAAAATCCAACAAATATCCAACAAACATTTTTACAAATACATATCTTTAGGATATCTGAAGGAACAATTCAACCTAATAGAACTATATCTCACTTCCTCTAGCAGAAGGCACCTGCTACAGACCCTGTCTGCTAAGAATTCTAGCATGCAGGATGAAGGAGAACCTTTTCCACTGTGGCCATGTTCCTGTGAAACACTCTAGCATGAGAAATGAGAACTTTTGCCACTCTTTTGGTCTTCCAGAAGGATATTAAAATCTGATTTTGCTGATTAGTTTGGGGCCCTGAGGGGGAAGCTTATCACTGGAGATTGTTGGTAAGGTAAAAAGATCTCATCCCCGTGCCATCTTGCCTCCTTGGTTCTGTGTTTTGCAGTTTTTTAATTTTTAATTGTTTTTCTATCTATCCTTTTACAGTTTGTAACCTACCCATAGTTACCTTATCATGAAAACATGTGGCATTTACATTTAATAATAAAGAAATAAACAATCTGTGTCTTTCTTTAAAACATTGCTGATTTGTGCTTTATCCATTGTAAATTCATTGGTCTTGTTTCCCCACTGAACAGATTAAATCACTGTTGAGGAACTGAGAAGAAAAAGTTCCAGTATTCTAATTCATCTTCTACCCATATTTTTCAGAATATAAAATGCACCTTTTTCCCTCAAAAAAGAGGTTGAGAATCTGGGTGCGTCTTATACACTGAATGCAGCACTTTTGGCCTCCTGAAACCATGCCCCCTTCACCAAAATCGCTGTGCATAGCTTTTAGGAGGCTTCCAGAGTGCTCCTAGGGGCTGGGAGGGAAGAAATGAGCAAAAAGTAGGCCAAATTTTGCCACCCCCAGCCCCCAGGAGCACTCTATAAACCTCCTAAAGGTTATGCATTCCCTTTTTGGAGGGCAAAAAACAGCCTCATTTTTGCGAAAAACGGGCAGGTTTTGGGAGGTCTGCAGAGTGCAAAACCTTTTTTTAAAAATTTGCCTCTTCAAAATCTTGATGCATCTTATACTCTGGTGCGTCTTGTATCTGAAAAATACGGTATATATTGCAACAGCCATTTGGGCTGAATTTGGGCAAAATAGCATACACAGTTCATCCTATGCTAGATACAATTGAGGCCTTTTTTGGTATTAGTATGCAGGAGTCTGTCCAGAAAAAGTAAAAATGGCAGCCTTGAGGGTGCCATGAAAGCTTTATCTATTCTGAATTTGCTTCTAAGCTTTGTCTATTCTGAATTTGTACCTAAAAACAGGTAAGATTTTTGATTGCACCATCTGGTTGCCTGCATTTTGATCCCTATTTGTTATCTATTTATATTCTAGAACCCTGGGCAGAATTTAAGATGCAGCTGTTGAATTTATTAACTGATTTAATTCTTTGTATCTAATGCTTATGTTGATGGAACAACTTTCAGAACTGCCATTTTAGAAGTATGGGATACTTATGGAAAGGAATATCTTATAATAAAAGCAAGGTAGGGAAAACATTTCTGGAATGCTGTGATGGTAACAGTATTTCCCCAAAGCAAAAGATCATCTGGCAGTTTGCCCATTTTTCTCCCTGGTAATACTCACCCCATTATTATTACTTTTTTTTTTTTTTTACAAATACTTGAAGAGAAATAAGAAGAGAGGACTATGCAACCAGAGACGTCTATGAAAAATATTCATAATCTTGACTTTTTGGATTCCCTTTCTGCATAGTCCTCTGAAGTTGCTTTGCAAAGCAATATGACCAAGTCTCCTTCAAGTTGAGCTAAGGGCAATATGGGTATATCTATGCAAGTCTCATGGAAACACTAAAAATTGGCTTACTTTTACCTATCGTTTTCTGGTTTAAAATAATTATAGATCTTTTTTAAAAAAAAATGAGTTTTTTTTTAAAACTTCCCAGTCCATCTTCAGTTATAAAATATCTTGGTAGTCTCCAGTTCTTGTATTAATTCAGTCTAACCCTGCTTACCTTTATGAGATCAGGCAAACATCAGTTACAAAGTATTATATTTGTTTCCAAGATGTTGAAGCCAATCCTCAAAAATATGAAACATAAATAGCTACAATCTAGGAATCCTTCCAAGTCTGTCTTTCTGCTGGGGGTTTGAGGTAGGGGGAAGAAAAGATAGGGCGAAGTCATAGAGAAGAAATTGCAGGAGTGATGCCATCAGAGTTACGGTATGTCTTGGGGCATATTTTTTTTCCACATACATGTTCCACAGCACTGAATTATGTTTTTGAAATCCAAACGTGCTCATTAACACACCCAAATTGTTGGGCATCTCCAGCATACTATACAATTTATTTCTACAGCAACTTTTACCCTATGAGTTTCAGTGATCATGACCACAGCAACTATTTCCTTCCATAACTTTTAACCGTAGTGCTATCCTTAATGGGTTAACTTTCATTCTGCATTTTTATTTTATAGGGTTTTCTTACACTCTTAAGCAACTATAATTATAAGAGGAATACAGGCTGACACTATAGTATTTTCAAACAATAAATCTACAGCAGATGGCAAAACTCTCTTATTTTTCAGATGACAGTGTTATGTTCATTCCATTTACCCTCCTTCAGCTCCTGAGATCAACCAGATTTTCCAGCCTTCAACTGTTTTCCAGTCTACAGTTGTATAGATCCAGCATCTTGGTGTTTACCAGAAACTTCAGCAACTAATTTTTCATCATTAGTCATTCATAAAACAAATCATAATGCCAAATACTGCACTAGGAAGGGGATAAATTCCTACTCCATGGGAAATATTACATTAAAAAAATGTAATATCAGAAGGGAAATGATGGGGACAGTATACAATTGACAACTGGAAAGTCTTGTTTTTTCTTTTATTTATTTTTAAAACATGCCTATTGTCACATAGGGAGGTGGTGGCTCAATGGGTGAGACACTGAGCTTGTCAATCAGAAGGTTGGCAGTTCAGTGGTTTGAATTCCTAGCGCCGCATAATGGAGTGAGCTCCCGTTACTTGCCCCGGCTTCTGCCAACCTAGCAGTTTGAAAGCATATAAAAAAATGCAAGTAGAAAAATAGGGACCACCTTTGGTGGGAAGATAACAGCGCTCCGTGCGCCTTCAGCATTTAGCATGCCAGCCACATGACCATAGAGACATTTTCGGACAGCACTGGCTCTTCAGCTTTGAAACAGAAGTGAGCACCACCCCCCAGAGTAGGGAATGACTAGCGTGCATGTACAGGGGAACTTTTACCTTTTATTGACACATATCTTTCAACCAACTTTGGACAGCTCCCAATCAAGATTTTAAAAATAGTTTTTATCTGTCATGCAAGGCCAATATAGAGCTTCTCTATCAGCATTTTCAAATTGCTGGGGTGGATCTTGAATATAAAAATTATCTCTGGGCACCAAGGTTTCATTTCCCACTATGAAAACAACTAAGATCTGTCAAGAAGGAAAAAGAAATTGTGCCACATGGGACATTTTGAAACTGGAGAGTAATACATTTATTGAATTTTCCCAGGCTATGCAGTGAATTAAAGGAGACATAGAAGCTAATGTTCTTGAGTCACTTTCTCAGCTGGCATGCAAGTTTACCTACTTTACAGGAGATGTGAGAGTTTCCAGCTGTCAAAAGTGTACTTAAGCAGAACAAAATCTAACATTCTAATTTGTTGAAGCATGCTTGCTAGAAAGCTATCCCCATAAAGTTCAGTGGTTTGGATTTTCAAGCAAGCATGTTGGGGATTGAATTTACCATATCTTAGCACCAAGAACACTAGTTAACCAATACTCAAAAGATTGCTCTTTCTAACCAAGAGGGAGAAGGGCAGTATATAAATTAAATAAACCATAAATAAACCATAACCACCACTCTTTGTGTCGTTGAGTACAAAAAGGTTAGTTCAGCAAAACAGTGAATCTAATTTCAGTCAAAATGTCTCAGTAAAAACTTTAAAGCCACCAAAATGGGCCTCTATGTTGAAACTAACAAAAAGTTCATTTTATTTATACTGGGTTATTTTTTTAACCTCAACATGGCAAACACAGTTTTCACCGAAACAGAGTGATTGCTCCAAAGAGACCCCATTAGATCGATTGGTCAAGCAGTGTCTGGAAACTGGATTTCCCTCCTTTAAGTAGGGAAAGTACTGCTTTCCTTCAGCTTTCCACAAAAAGGCTCATTTGGACAAGTGTTTCCCTCATTCCAGATATTGGCAATTGGAAATGCAACCCCCTAGGAAAGCAATTTTGTCACTGCCCAATTGAAATGCTGAAGAACTGTGAGAAAGAGTCCCGAGTGTAGATCTTGAACAATTAAAACCAAGAAAAGAAGCCAAACAATGCTCCTGGTGCATATTCAAGTGCCCCATAGATTTTCTCATGAATTGTTTACATTAACTCACACAGAACTCCAGGGAAGTAAAATAAATAACCATAAACTTGAATGTCCAAATAAAGATTTGGGCTTTGGGGTTTTTGGCCGACCAGCTTGGCATTACTGTGGAGAACTGCAGGCAATGTCTTAACTCATCTTTCTGAGGTAGGCAGAAACCAGAAAAGCAAAACATTTTTCTCCTTTTACTTCCACCTACTATTTCAACCCTTGTCCAGACAAGTCAAAGCAGGTAGAAATTTAGTGAAAGAGTGCATCTGTTTCTATACAAGGAAGAAGAAAGATGTACGTACATGTGTATATGAGAAAGAGATTGTGCATGCTGTCATGAAATCTTTTGAACCGCTTCGGTTTTTTTGTCAAAGAACAAGTGTTATTCCAATAATATATTCAGTCTTAAGTCATACCATGCCATGACATCATTTGAATTTGCCAATCTAACATGGATTATTTTTAAATTTTCCCTTAAACAATATAGGAGAATTCTTTTTTTTTTAATGAGAAGCAAGTTCTTGTTATTGCAGTAGACTTTTTTTAAAATGAGTGTAAGATAACAAATCTCTGCTTCTGTGCATAACATTAGGAAATTTGATTAGCATATGATTTAGAGAAATGTAAAGAAAAAAATGTCATGTTTCTCAACATATCCAGCCACAGATAAGTCTTAAAAGTTCAGACAGCCTAAAAGCCTTTATCAATTTCTTAACAGATTCTTGTTCTTAATAAGGACTTGTTCTTAGAAAAGTCTAAAGGAATTGAAAATACTGCCTTTATTGCCCTCTAACGGTGAGATGAGCTATGGTACAAGTAAAAAGCAAATGCTGAAATATGTTTAACCAGTGATAACACACAGGATCATACATAAATATAGGTAGTTGTCATACAGAATCAGATCATTAGCTCATGTCTAGAAGGTACTAGGTGGGGAAAAATCCAGATTTTCTATTGGATGCATTTTTTCATGAAAGGTAATAAAAGAAAATGCCTGGAGCCATCTGCATAACTAACATGTAATCTAACTTTGAGCCATGACCCTGTCGTATCGAGTTATTTGGGTTCTGCAACATTTGTTCTGAAGTCATTGTGAATGGCTGTAGCAGTGCTTGATAGAGAATTGAAAAAAAATATATAATTATTATCCTGCTTCAGAATAGCTGCTAGTATAACCGAGAAGATTTCACACACAATGTTATTTTTGTGAATACTTCTGCTGTTTTGTTGTGACATGTCCTTCATTACTTTGATTCATACCTTTGTGCAAAACTCAACATTCAGACACAAAGCAGGTCAGGGGAAGTCCCCCAGGGGTCTCACCAGTAGACAGAGGGAGAGAGACAAAGCTTACAACTGGTTTGTGTTTCTTCCTTAATATTCAAAACACAATCTGACATAACCATTATTTATTGCATGGGGAATCAGGTCTGCTCTAAATTGTCGAGACATCCTATTCATCACAGAATGGAAATGGATGGACAAGCTCCTCCTTCAGTGTTCTTGAAAAAAACAGAATAAGGTGAATTTGTGTCTGTGTTATGTTTCAAGAGCAAAATCTTAGAAGCAAGTTAAGATGTTTCAAATAATGCTTCATGAAGCAAAAAGATTTGATTGAAATAATCTGCTGCTCTCCAAGGCTTCTGAGCCCCAGAATTCCTCCAATTCTGTTAATAATTTTCAAGGGAAAAATTCAGGAATTGAGGAGTTATCCTACAAGTGTATCTGATTTGTTTAATTTTAATTTAATTAAATCAGATGTAATCCAGGTCACACTCTTTATGGATCTTACTTCTGGCATGCTATTCAGAATACAGATACAGTCTTTGGCCTCTAAAATATTTGTACCCTGACTTTAAAGGAAGCACAGCCCAACTACACAGCATCAGAAATGAGCCTTTCTCAATTCAGCTTCCCACTTTTAGCCCTGATCATATCAAAATATTTCCATGTGCAGAAACCCTGGACAATTGGCTTTGACTTTTCATTTGAACCGAATATACTTGGTGGGGCTACAAGGTGGTCTGTAAATCTGTAGCATCTCAAAGCTAGCACAGCATTAAGCATCCTAAGAATGTCAAACTTCCTTTTTTTGTTTTAAAAAAGCACATTTCTATTCTGAAAAAACAGCTTGAAAACAAATATTTGATTCTTGGTTATGAGGACAGTCCATAGTTTACAGGCAAAAAGAAGTGTGTGTCTTTATTTCCTAACTTTCTTCTAAAGAGATCAAGTCAAGTCATCGTTCATGGAGTC
Organism: Tropidonophis doriae; assembly: GCA_026931265.2. Taxonomy (NCBI): domain Eukaryota; kingdom Metazoa; phylum Chordata; class Lepidosauria; order Squamata; family Natricidae; genus Tropidonophis; species Tropidonophis doriae. The sequence goes on along the minus strand of JAPKID020002171.1, from coordinate 6,482 downwards.
ATCTCATATAGTATATAGCTTGTTAACAAACCTTCATAACCCTGTGAGGTAGGCTGGGCAGAGAGCAAATGATTCAAAGTAATCCAATGAGCTACATGTCAGATAGAGCTATGGTGGGGTAGTAAGCATGCTCTTCCTGAGGGTATCTGACTGAGACAAAGAATCTGAAAGTTTTGTAGTCACCCTCCAGCAGTATGGAAGCTGGCTGAGTATGGAGGGATCTTTGCTTTCCCAAGAGGCTTCCAAGCATGCCTCTCCTTCTCTAGATATACAGGAGCCATTTTCTTTTGTTCTTCAGGATCAGTGCAGATCATTAAGAAGGAAGGAGATACCTGTGAAGAGCTCATTTAACTGTACTTAGGATATGGTATTCTGGATTCCATCCTTTCCAAAGGATATTTTTGGGATCTTAATTTAGTTTATTTGATGCATGAGGCAGATATTAATGAAAAACCAAAATAAATATAAATACTAATAAGTACTTGAGTTATACTTGGCACTTGGTGACTTTATGGATGTTCTTGCATTATTTTCTTGGCAATAATATAGAAGCAATTTGTTGTGGTGCTTTTTTTTTTACTCCATAGCCAGCTTATAGCCCTGGGATTTTAGAATGTTTTCCACTGAAACATAGATCTGGCTTTGCTTAACTTTTTGAGAGGAGCCGTGGCTGGGTAGATTCTTCCCCCTTCCTGGTTTAAGCATAGATAACTGATGCTGATGTGATAACACAGGAACAAAGAATCACATTTGCTGCAAGAGCATTTTTTCAGCACTTTTTCTCTTTTGTTCAGTCTGTCAGAGGCTTTCCATTGATCTCTATCTTGTAAAGAACTTTGCCTTTTGGCATGGAGGATGAATGGATGCAGGTTGAATATCCTCTCCAAGGATCGGCCCCATTTATTTCTTATCACAGACAATCTGCCCTCACATACCATTTCAGCTTCTACGTTGTGCATTCATTATTTTGTTCGTTTTCCTCCTTCTGCTCAGTCATATTGATTCTCATAGAGTGCCTGGAAAAGTCTGCTGTTTTCTTGGGGAGTTTTTTCAGAAGTGATTGGCTATTGTGTGAAAGTGGCTGGCCCAAGGTCGTCCAACTTTCTTTGGTGGGACTAGAACTCACGGTCAACCAGTTTCTAACCTGATGCCCACTATACCAAACTGTCTCTCAATCTTGCTTCAGTTGACTCTTTTGCACCCTCTAATCTCTTAAATAAGGCCCATGTATGTGAATGCAAGTTGCTGATAAAATAAAAAAAGTGAGCTTGCTTTTTCACTCAGAACAGGTGAGCTGATGGCCAGCATATATCCATTTACAACAGCCCACAAGATTTCTATTCATTCAGAAATACAAGGGACTAGAAGCACCTGATGATGATTCTCTTCTTTTCTTGGCAGAGGGACAATGATGTTCTTTCTTCATAAGCTGTGAATTCCATAACAGATGGATCATACATCATGTCTTCCTTCACTTAACCATCGGGCCCGATATGTTGTCCATCCTCTTGGGCTCTTATTTGCTTGGGAATTAGTAAATATTTGGGCCAACCTGGCTTGGATCTTGCCTTGCCAATTGTAGTCATCAAATTCAGTGGCAGCAGCCAAGGCCAAGAAGAAGTAACTGGCTGCATCTTGCTCATCCTGAGAATAAATGGAAAGAGAGAAAAAGTGAAGCACTGGAAGGCACTTCCAGACAAGGCTAAAAGCATGGTAGGGATGAAAAACGGTCCATTGCCTAAGAAATTTAGAAGAACCTTTCAACACTCACTACAGGAGCCTTACTTCTTCTGACTGCAATTTGGCAGTTTGAATTTCACCAGGCTCAAGGCTGACACAGCCTTTCATCCTTCCAAGGTCAGTAAAATGAGGACCCAGATTGTTGGGGACAATAGGCTGACTCTCTTAACTGCTTACAGAGGGCTGTAAAGCATTGTGAAATGGTATGTAAGTCTAAGTGATATTGATATTGCTACAGATTGGAATCTGAAATGGCTTTTCCAACTCTATGTTATGAAGCCCCCCCTGACTCCCAAAATATATTTACAACTGAGAAACATTGAAACTAGCATAACCCTGTCTTTTTTTCCAGTTTGAATTATAAGGCAGAATGTTGGCAATGATTATCATAAGGCAGAACACTCCCAATTTACCATGTATACAGAGCAAATGAATGTAGATTTGATTGCTTGGAATAACAATTCATTAATTTCATACATGTTAAGTACAACTAATAAGTTGAAATAATATAATATGTATGAGGGGACATGTGGGGGAGCTCCTGAAGGGACAGGGTGGAGCTACTGAAAATCATATCCAAAGCAAGGGTATATAAGAAAGGGAATGGCAATTGCAGAACAAAATAAGGAAAGCATCAAAAGTAGAAGACAACAGATGGCATATTATAAATCAGTTGACAGTCTGCAACCCAATGAAGTTCTTCCAAGCAGTGTGTGAAGCTTCCAGAACCTTTCCAAATTAGAGCGCATCAGATCTGGACTGAAAAACCTCTGATGAATAATAAAGGGCAGGAAAAAGATTCAGAGAGTTCTAGATTTTTACTGACATTTAGTAATTTCCTTGAGATACTGGTAGTTACATTCTGGCTCTGGTTGCTATACTCCAAAGGGCAACCGAACATCTATTTTAATTTGAAAGAAGATGAGGAATTATTGAATGTATGAGAAAGGATCACAGCGGCTCAACTTAACTTAAATGGAAGAAAGTAAAATTTAGCTTTTATCCTAGCTTTGAAACATATCCCTTTGAATGATTTATCATGCAAAGGCCAGAGCCTAGACATTCGCCTGAAATAAATAGTATATCCCTTTTGTAAACTGAAAAAGTATTAACTGAACAAAAATGACTTGGAGGTCCGGAAAACGAAATAGTTGCTGACATAGCAGCAAAGAAAAAAATGCACCCGTTCAACATTTTCACCAGATTCCGAATACCTTCATTTTTAAGTGCAAAGTAAATCAAATCAGAGAATCTTTACTAAAATGCAACAGGTCATTATTACAATACAGATGGTATCTTTCACCTTTAATTTGTGGAGAGTGAGATCTCCCAGCCGGTAGTAAACCCTGGAGTAATATATGGCTTCTTGAACTCCTTGCAATTCTGGTGAATGCAAAGACAGCGTCCTCAGGTAGCAGTCTTCAGCCATCTCATACATTTGCAGAAGGTAATACACAGTTGCCAGTCGATGAAAGGCAACCAATTCTTGCAAATGATCTCCTGGAAGAAGAAAAGTGTCAAAATGGCATAAATGACTATGGGGTGATTGTAAAGGTTGGAGCATTTGTAATTTTCCCCTTTCTCTTAAAGCCGCAAAAGACCATGTTCTACGAACAGCAACATTTCAATTGTTTCCTGCCCAGTTCCCAGGAATTGTTCCCAGGAGTTGTGAAGACTGCAACATGTTCCCTTTTTGTTCCTGTAGGAAGTTAGCCTCCACCTCTCTCCTAGAAAATGAATTATTTTAGGAAATATTAAAAGGGCAGAATATTTCCCCCTAAAAGGGAGGCAGAAACTCCACCTTTATCAATGGACCATTAAGGCCTGAGCCAGTCTATTCTACATAACAAAGGTAGGATTAGCCCTCCACCCATCTCACTTCATGGCACCCGGGAAGATTACATCAGCCAGCACTCAAACAAGCCTGGGACACAGAGCAAGCCTACAAAGTTAGCTAAGACCCCCACTCTCTGGGAGTCTGACAGCCAATGAGATACATTTCTTACACAGGAACATGAAACAGAGAGGTGGGGCTCATCCGAGGGTATAAAACTCAGAAACTCTCAGCATCTCAGGCCTTTTTCTGCTCAGGAGCTCACGCCATGTGATCCTGTTCAGGAACTCAAGCCGTGTTATCCGGTCCACCATTAAACCATCTTTCCAAACAGTCTCCATGTTTCCAGTGTCTTTTTCCCTGCTTCGAACCCAGATGGACATTTCTTCCAACATTCCCCCAGAAGTTAATGTGCAGTGCAAATCCTGCATGCTGAAAAGTTTTACCGTAACAACCATAACCATCAATGTAAACAATTGTTATTTATGCACATTCCTAATGTTATAAAAAGTCAATGATAGGGAAGAAATGCCAATTTCATGTGGTAGGCATTAAACAGTCCATTGCTGAAATCTTGAAAAATGTGCATATAATGTTTCCATAGACACAATCGTTCACAGCGAAAATCAAAAAATGAAGGACAGATTCCTTGCTTGAAACATGATAATGTAGACTGTTAAATTTCACTGCAATGAAATCAGACATGCCATGTTCAAAAGCTCACGCAGAAATATTCTACTCATATATTTTTTAAAAAAATTATGTTGTCCCATGTTGAGCAGTTACAGAACAAAGTGAAGATGGCAAAAATGACAAGGATACGTGAAATAATCTATTTGATAGAAACACATTCCATTTGCTTTCAGTTAAGAATTTCTAGACTATTACTTGCAATATCATTATCAACTAAATACTGTATCCAAAAACAAGCAATGTTTTGTACAGAGTAATCTCTGACTGGGATATCAGAAAGAAGGATAAATTTATTTGGTAATTTTTTCCTAGTGGTTGTAGATTCATAAAATCCATGAAGAACCATTTCTTTGATTCTAAATGAAGTCAAATATAATAAATGTCTGCTTACCTTTGTAATCAGATTTTGTGCCTTTTAAAACATTTACTGAGGCTAACTTGAGTGTTTTAAATTGGCTTGGGTGAGACCATCTTCTAAGAGATGTATGTTGGTTATTTTTCTACTCACAAATCATTGACAATTTTCAGAAAATGAGTTGAATATTCTTGCGTTATAAACTTTGATTCCTTCCTACCTATATCCACACTGAGTCTGACTGCCAAGGTAGCAAATTCCAAAGCATTTTCATAATTGTGGAGCCCAATTTGGAGTTCAGCTAGCTTGTTGAACACTCTCAACTCCGTTTGTGTCTCTCTCAATTTCCTGGCCAAAGGTACAGCTCCTCCCTGGTGAAAACATCAAACAATTTGTCATGGTGGTTTCATAACTTTTACTATCCATTCTCCCCCTGCAGCCAATCAAGAGTCCCTCAGAGAGGTCACACAAAGCGAAGAAGACCTGACATGCATTCAGTCTCTTTGATCATCATTTTCCATAGCATCATTTTCTTTCATTAACTGAAATGAACATATCTCACAGTTTTCAGGTTTACTGATCTGAAGCACACAAAACATAACTTTCCAGAGTTCTCATTTAACCTTCTCTTGAACTTTAGATGAACCTGAGATCATTTTGCTTTTTGTTTCCTTGTTTTGGGCAACTGGATGGCTGCCCATTTGGCTTTTGCCTAGAAACAGATTTAAGTCTATTTAATTCAGCAAAATTAAAGCCTTCTGTCACTATAAATTTAACACATTTTGCACACATTGTTTAATATGAAAGAAACGGCTACTGTTGGATCAATCAGACCACTATAGACTTTCAGGAAGTGGGCATTATTTTCTAAACAAAATGTTGATTTTTTTTATTTTTAAATGTGATAGGGCTACACATTTTCTCTTTTCTTTTCTTTTCTTTTTAAAAAAAGGGAACAACTTCATTAATGCTTTGAACACTTAAAAAGAGAAGATAAAGTTTTGTTACTAAAAAGCGGGAAAGAACTCACACACACAAAGAGAGAAAGAGAACTCTTGTTTACTTTGTAATTAAAGATATTTAAGTAAAGTTTTTAGAATGCTTCCCTCAATTCAGATGGAAGGGACAACCATCAAGCTGTCAAATGCCACAGTTGCACTGGACTGCATTTTTACTCTAGCAATCAGCAGCAGCAGCAGGAATCTGGGTTTCTTTAAAAAAAATGCTTTTCCAGTATTACTTGAAGGTATCAGGGATTGAACCAATGACCTTCTGCAGTCAAACCACATGTTGTATCATGAAGGCATGGATAAAATAAAAAGATGATACATACACAAAGAACAACAAGAAAATTCCTCACCATGATCTTACTTCCACAATGAACAGCCACAACACAATCAGTGGTCCTCTCACCTTCACTGCCATGCCTAATTATGCTCCCAGATTCCAGTATGTTTATTTTCAGATGGCAATATTAGCACGTAGGCACAGAAGGAATTACTGGAGTAGATTGGTGGTCCTCCCCCCCCCCCATGATTTCTGTCTGATATACATCTCATTTTCCACTTTCCTATTTCTGCACAGTTTCTTTCCATCAATGTTAGAAACACCCACTAGTGGCAACCTCTAGAAATGTCAATAAAAATATATCTTGTTTTTGATACCCTGTAATATTCCACTGCCTGATGCCTGTTCCTGATTCCATTGAAGAAGACATCTCCTGCCTCTTCATATAATCCCATGGCCAGGTGCAGCTCTTTGGGTTTCAGTGCTGTCTGTATGGATGCCTGAAAAGGGGAACCAGTGAGGTTAACAGTTGAGGCTATAGCACAGTGATGGCGAACCTTTTTAGACTTGGTG
>JAPKID020002170.1:0-13661 GCA_026931265.2 Tropidonophis doriae | reverse complement strand
CCAGAGGGGTTGTTTCCAACTCCCTCCTAAATCTTCTTTTCAAAGGTTGAATGTAAAAAGTCAATAAATCACTTACATTCCTCTCCTTTTAAATCGGAGCCTCAGCGCAGTCATTCAGCCCCGATGCTTTTGCTCTTATTCAAATCTTCCATTTGTTCCTGTTCCTTCAGCGAAGGGGAAGCACTCCCCCTGCACTCCGTTCCCTGCCTCCTAGGGCACAGCGGAGATGCCCCTCCGACTGCCATCAAGGTGGGGGCCTCTCCATAGCCGCCCCTACGGAGGGGGGGCTCTCCGTGCCCCCCTGCCTCCGAAGGCGCCCGGCAAGGAAAACACAGTGACGGATGTTTAGAAAATGTCCGTCCATGTCCGGAACCAGAACCGATCTCCGATGCCATATCTTCTTCATGCTTGTGCACTGTTCCTGCCATGGTTGATCTGCCCCTCCCTTTCCTTTTCACCCTAAAGGAAGTTGCATAGAGACCTCTGTATCACCAACCAATATAATAAATCAGGTTTCCTATCGAAAACCATTCATGTCGCTCTCTCATACCCAAACTACAAGCCACCCCCACACACAAATCCATATACCCTTTCTGTGTCTATCTCTCTAATGTTTGATTACCTGTGATTAATCTCCAGTCTGCCTCGCCATCAAAATGACATGAAGCAGAAACTTTGAGAAATGAATGAGGATGGGCAGTCAAGTCAACCATATCGGTTTCTGTTTTTTCAACTTATTTGCTGAGGAAACCACCTGTTGGAAGAAATTTCCATCTGGGTTCAGTTCCAAGTTGGGAAAAAGACACTAGATTCATGGAAGTTACTTGGAAAGAAATTTTTTATGATGGACAGCGCCACATGCTTTGAGGCCCAGAGCAAAAAAGCACATGGGTAAGTGAGAGAGAGGGAGAGATTTATAATCTCTGTTGGGCCCTACCTTAGAGTTTCCTGTTCCTGTATAAGAAAAGTAACCCATTGATGGTTAGACTCCCAGGAGGCAGGGGTCTTAGCTAACTTTGTAGGCTGTCTGTGTCCCAGGCTTGGCTGAACCTTGCTGGGTGATGCAATCTTCCCAGGTGCTATGTAGTGAGATAGGTAATCAAGTCCAGCCTATGATTATTAATCCTATCATGTCCTGAAGGCCATGTCTTAATCCCATCACCCAGAGCTGAAAGGGGGGGGGGGGGAAGGAGCTGCAGGAAGCTGCTTTGACTTTAAAAACATATTTCTCCTTTTCTCATCCAGGGAAATATAATATTCTGCCTTTTTGATATTTCCAGAATATTTCATTCTTCTAGGAAGGGGATGGATGCTAACTTCCTACACACCATCCAGCTTTATATCATTCCTCTTGTTTATTATTTCAGTTTGTATTCACTGATGCTGGATTTTATGGCTAAAGCTCATAGTTCTAGTGCTATGCTAAAATGGTTGCGTTTTTGGAGTGTGGTATTTTGGAAACCATTTTTCTCCAATGAAATAGAAAAGCAGCTTCCTTCTTTTTCCAAAGAAGCTTTGCACTTTAGCTGTGAAATGACTGAATGGTGTGTGTGAATATATAACATTTAGAAAGACTTCAGAGAAATAAAAAACACAATCACAATCTCATTGCCAAAACACTTCACAGAAAGGAAGTACACTAAGCCACAATAAAAAATAAAGCACTGAGAAAGAGTAGAAAAATAAAGAGTTGTTTATCAGGGAGAGATAAAATTCTGGAAACTGAAAGATGGATAACAGGGAGACAGTCTCCACTATTTATCTGATTTGCATGTCCTTCACAGTAGCAAAGAATTTGTGCAATTCTTCAACAAATCTAGGAAAATAAAGTGGAGTACTGAGAAAGAGTTATGATTACTTATCATAGCAATTTATCCATCCAAAAATAATGAACAGAATTTTCAATACCTATAGAACACTAATTTGTACACCAAAACAAACAAGAAAACAAACAAACTCTAAACTACTCCAAAAATGAGTCTGTTATTAAAATAACATCTCTTTTCTGAAGAATAATGCCTGGCTACCAACATCTAGGGCAGGGGTTGGCAACCCATGGCTCTGGAGCTGCATGTGGCTCTTTCATCCCTCTGCTGCTGCTCCCTGTCACTGGTCAGCTCCATAATCGACAGGGCTTTCAGTTAGAACAGGTAGAGGAAAAAGGATGCTGTGCTAGGAAGAGACTCTATTGGGGCAGGGGGGAAACCGGACTTCCAGTTGGCTCCAGAATTGAATGGGGGGCTTCTGATTAGGACCTTTATGGCTCTTTGAGGGTTTAAGATTGCCGACTCCTGATCTAGGGACTCCCAAATGGGCCTGCTGATGATTAGTGCAACTGAAAACACCATGCAAGATATTCACTGTATAAAAAGAGATAAATTTGTGTGTGAAAAATCCTATATAGGAGGACATGACATAATGCAATACCTATATCTCTGCTCTGAATGCTTAAAAGAATATGGGCTCTAAATAACAATTTGATAGATTAAGGAAACACAACATGAACTGTTAAGCAAACATATTTGTATTTTCAGTAATGACAGGCAAAGCTGACATAAAGTACTCTGTCAATTTTTTTTATCCTCCTAAGAAAAGGACCCGACAGGAATGTCTGAAGAGGTCTCTTTCCAGAAGCCAGCTATTGTTAGAACTCTACAGGTTGGTGTGGCTGTGAAAACCAGGCTGCCTGCTTGTTCTTCTGCATCAAGACCTTGTCATGCTTTTTGGCCCTTCCCCATTGCTTCCATTTTTCTTCTAAACCCAGTTGAGTTCTGGTTCAAATTGCCAGTAAGGAATATTGGTCTCGCTTGAGAATTTGGGACATTTATTTTGTAGCAAAGCTGCATGAAGGAAACTTGAGTTACAGAAGAAAACTGCTTTATCAAAGGACTTATCCTTGTCAAGACTTTTAGGAGAATATTTTGGAGGGAGGGGTAGAAAAGTGTGCTTCTATGGGAAAGCAGCAGCATTTTATGTAGTTTGGGTAGTAGCTATACTGTAAACAGGGCTGTCCTGTGCTCATTTCCTCTTCAGTATTTGCAAAAGAAGAAAGTGAAGTTCACAGTGTACTCTAAATGAGTTTTCAGTATCTGAAAGTGATTAATTATTAAAACATATGAACGTTTCTGAGAAATTACAAACAGAAATGTTTGCCGCATGAACGTATTAGAACAGCATTTCTGAAAAACTGCAGACATAGATGAACACAACTGTAGGGTGAGGGACAGCTTGAAATAAATATCAGAGATCTGAGTGGATTCTATGGAATCTAAATTTAATTATGACCAGACTAATAAATTTGTCAGGCTTTTCCGTTAGCCTTTCCCATGGAAAGACAGTCAATGAGAAATTGACCCATCAGATCTCCCACTCCCCCAATGTGGTGTAGGAAGAGGAGTGACATTTTTGTACTATATTTTCATAATTTTTAAACTATATTTGGCAGGAATGTCCTTTTAAGACATTGTAAAACGGCTGTGCTCTTTGTTCTTGTTTTAACAACCATGTCTATTTAGAGTTTTGTTTCAATTGCTGTGTCACAATCTCCCACAGTGCTTGGGAAAGTTACTAGAATATATCTTTCCAATTATTTCCCAAGAAGAATGTCCTAGGAACTTTTTAAAGATGTGTGCTAACACGAATAATACATAATTGAATGGAAAGATAAAGCATGAATAAGAATGATATATATATATATCAGAACTCAACAGCAGAGTAATTTTTTTTAAAAAAATGAGCTTAGATCAGAACTGTCATTCACTGAAAAGTTTTCTGAAGAGAATGCTTTGAGCTTCTGCCAAAATACTTCTATATAGATATAAAAAAAGTTCCATAGCCTAGGGACTATTGTTTTGCCCAATTTGGTACAGCATGGAAGATGAATTGTCACCACGTGTGGCACCTCATTGTGAAAAGAAATAGTCTTTCAGATAAGTCGGTTCAGCTGGTTTTAAAAAAGGAGATCCAGCATAGAATTTTACACCCATAATTAATAGAGAGCTATGCCTCATTTTATTTATTTATTTTTAGGACTTTTAAAATAATAACAGAAAAAGAAAGAGCAAAAGAAGAAAGTGCTAAAATAATTATAATGCAAATACAAAAAAAAAAAACTTTTCTAAAAAAAACCCATATAAAATGTTTTTTGAAAGAGTGAAAAAACCATAAAAGGGGAAGGGGGAAAAGCATAATATCAATTAAGTGCCATGCCTCCTTAGAGAATTTCTCATCGGAAGAGAGTGCAGAGGATGAATTTTAGGTTCAGGAAGTCCATAAACCTATATGGAGAATACAGCAGAAGATGATCTCATGGAGGTTTCCACTCAAGTACTAAAAACTAAGAGCTCTCCAACATGAAGTCTACACTTAAAAGAGAGATCTGGCAGAACTTATGACCATTTGGTTGGTGCATAACTACATTCAATTGCATCAGTGAATGATCGATATAAAGCAGAGGTGAGAAACTATGGTAACTTTATGACCTGGGGACTTCAACTCCCAGAATTCCTGAGACAGCTATGCTGGGAACCAACCAAATACAAAGAGATTTTCATTCTATGAAAAAAATCTGAAGCTTCTGTTCGTTGTTCAGCTTTTCTCTCACTGGTTACCCAAGGATCTGGAATCTGTCTTTTTGAAATCATTCATCCAGTGTAGACCATTCCCAATTATTCCGGAAATTTATCATTTAGGATGCTGGACTTTCTCACAATCTTGTCTTGCCTTTCATATCTTATTGTGACCTTTGAGCCATAAAAAAGGAATCTGTTGTAACTGATGCAGATCTGTCAGCAGCCTTCCCATTTCTGAGGACAGTCTTAGACAGACTACATTATAAAGATTAATATGCATAAGCAGGGTTGGGCAGGCCAGCTTTTTCCAGGATGCCACACCTGGTGCAGTGTCAGGAAAGACATTAGTTGCCACAGCTCTAATTACCTAAATTAATCTCCAGCTCATTTAATAGGCATGCAACTTCATTCAACACATGCAAAAAAACTTTCCCCAAATCAGCTACTTCTCTTAGAAATATTATTTCCATCCATTCTTGAGAGACCTGACACCAGTTCATATCATCCACCATGATATATTTTTCAAAAGCGTAGCTGAGATGGGAATTAAAGATGCCATTTTATCACATTTCTAATCATATTTGGTGAACTATTCTCAAAAGGGGAATACTAAAATGCCTATTATTAGCCTCTTGATCTTTGGCACATCAAATTTGTAGCGCAAGGATTGCTCAGCCTCTTGTAACTTGTATCGTTGGTATCCATAAGGCTGCATTAGCCTTACCTAGATAGAATAAAAGAGGATTTGAGTCTCAAACTTTTTTGGGCACGAGAACAATCCAACCCCAGTTAGGAATATAGCCTATTGGAGGTTTTTAAAGAAGATATTGGACAACCATTTCTTTGAATTGGTATAGGGCTGTGATGGCGAACGTATGGCATGTGTGCCACAGGTGACGCACAGAGCCCTCTCTGCTGGCGCGAGCACTGTTGCCCCAGGTAACATCTCAGTGGTGATTCTTTCATGAGCTTCTGTTTTCTTGAAAACAACGAAACAGAAGCTCACAAAAGAAGAAGATCTTACCTCTTGCCGTGCTACCAGTGTTGGGATGCCCCGCCTCCTACCGGCCAGCTGGTCTTTGGGTCTCTGCTGTACATGGGTGCATGTCTGTGCACGTGCACATCTGTGCATGTCCATGATTGCACATGTTTGCACATGTCCATGAATGCACACGTGCACATCCACACATGTGCATGTTCATGCACTCACACACATCTTTCCATTTGCGCATGCGCATGCAGAGTTTGGGCACTCAATGTCAAAAGGTTGGCCATCATTGGTATATTGCAGGGGTGGGCAAACTTGGCAACTTTAAGTCTGAAGGACTTCAGCTCCCAGAGGCTGGAGAATTCTGAGAGCTGAAGTCCTTCAGACTTAAAGTTGCCAAGTTTGCCCACCCCTGGTATAGTGTCTCCTGCTTAAGCAAGGGCCTGGATTAGAAGATTTCTAAAGTCTCTTTCATCTCAACTATTCTGTTATTCATAAAGGAAAAAGTTTTTTCCCCCTCAAGAGCAAGGGATATTGTATGTCTTACATTTTTTAAGCCCACCTGCTATGGTTAGTAGCGCCTTTGTCTAGTATACCAGCTTCTCTTTTACATATAATAGTCTGCTTTATATATTATATAACTGTATCTTCTGGGATATGGATGCTCTTCACCCCCCTGTGTTGTTGTTGTTGAAAAAAGATGTGGCTCTTCATCTAGGCCTTTGACAAGGGAAAGTGAGACCCTTCACTTCATTTCATGTGGTCTGTCACACTTGTCATCTTTTACTTATTAAGCGTTTCATTAATCTCTGATTGTTGTGAGCCATTCAGTCTCATTGGGCGTTGAGTGACATAGACATTAATACTGCAAATTGATGTTGTTGTTATGTAATTTCTTTTTTGTATTACAATAACACACCCTGCCTGTGACGTCTCTTGTGAAATGTTCATAAAATTAGGTGCTATAAATATGGCAACCATCCTCTTGTCTAAAATTGTTTTGTGAATCATATAACACTAGTCAATCTCAAAACCATGCGAACCCCCAGCAGCCCACCCCTGGTTTGCAGACACCAAGCCTGTTTCCCTGATATGCTTTGTTGTCTTTACATAGTGTCTGAATTCCTAAAAAAAGGGGGAAGAAAAGTGATATGTCTCTATGTGTAACTATCAGATGAGGATAATAATATTTCATTACTTCAAATCTACAAGGATTTTTGTCACAAATTACATATTAAGTTTTAAAGTTAAAAAATCTTCTTTGCATTTTCAGCATTTGACCCACTGGAAAAGCAGGTCAAAGAAATCCTTATTATTTCTCCATGAAAATGAGGTCTCATTCATAGACCCAACCAAGCACAGATTTGAATTACTACTATAATGTTTTGGAAAGTTAATTTGGAGGAAGTTATCATGGCCCTTCCTTGACTAACATTTCTCTGTTCTTTGGCTTGGCAAGATAGGGCTGCTTTTCTTCTTGAGAAGTTCTACACAAAAGAAAACAGTGTGTAGTTCACAGTCAAGGTTGTGTTGACTCTTACTGAATGTATATATCAGATAAGGAGGCTGTACAGTACCTTCCAAGTGCCAGCCCTCCAGCCATCAATCTGACAAATTTGTGTGTATTTTTTTCTCTTCCTGCCCCAGATAACATTTGCCAGTACACACAAAGCTAATAAGAAACAGCATGCATTTGTTTTCACTAACTTTCTTTCAGTTTAAGATGTTTTTTTTTAATTTTGTACTACTCTAATTCAAGCTACACCAGTAGCCTTTCAAAGCAGTCCTATTCTCTAGCCAATGTTAAACTGTATGATGTAAATAGTGTTTAATTTTAATAGCTTGGGCCTTGACCTAGATTTTTTTAGAGAAAGAATGCCTCAAGAAAATAATTGTAAGAACGGCCCCTAGCTCTACAATCATGAAGCATATACTGTAGATAATAAAAACAAATAAATCTCATCCTAGACTCTAACACATAACATATACTTCCAAAAAGCAGAAATAGAATATGTGAAACATTTCACCAAATAGTAAGAATATAAAAGGTGACATTTTATTTAGATGCTTAAGATGAGATGAATAACAATGAATGAAAACAAAATACTCCAAATACAATGATGGATTTATTGTTCTCTATTCTTTCCTGATCCAATATTAGTATTTTCCCAATAATGTCATCCACTGATCGGGTAGCTTAATAAGTGTTGTATCATAGGATAGTCTAATATTCTCCCTGGAGACTTTGCATGGAACATAAATACTTGTGGACATTTTTAATTATTACACTCAAAACTCATCCCAGTTATTCTGCCCAGTTATACAGTTTGAAAGAACTTATATTTGCAATGCTACACCTTTTTATATTTATGATTTATTTATTTATTTACAGTATACCCCACCTTTATTTTAACAAATAACAAGGCATTGGGCATATCCAACACATCCTCCTCCTATTTTGTTTCATAGTACCTAATTATGAATCTTGAATGAAAGACTAAGGCTGTCTTCCATGTATTAATATATTTACAATGCAAGGCTCATTTTATAATTTCCAATTGTCAATATCTATATAAATAATGAATTAGACATTTACTTTAATAAAGCACTATGTGATGATAAGTGACATTCTCCCTTAGCTTAGCAGTTTGAATTTAAGAAGATTAGCCATTTAAGTCATGTCTGGAGTTCACCACATATTTATCATTACAGGAGAACTTTTATCCTGAGTTAATGACTAGCATAATACATTTCCTATATTCTGGCAACCTATAGCTATTATTTTTCCCCAGTAAAATTTGCCTGAAAGTTAAGGATGCAGCATGAATACATATATCCCAAGGTTGTTTTAATGAATGAATAAAATAAAAATCCCATTTTTGTCACATCCACCTTTACTTCTGAATTCTGAAAATTTTCTTTTGTTTCAAAATTCCTGAAACATTCCTTTGATTGTTTTCTAACTCCCTACTGACTGTTAATAGACCTTCATCCTTACCTTTCACTCCATGTATTCATAAAAGAAAATATTTTGAAAGCTTGTTAAATGCAATTTTAATATATAGTAAGAATATTCTTCTTTAATCACTTTGTCTCCAAATGACTGTTACTCTTTGTTTTTCCACTGTTGCAACTATTTATTTTAAGATAAACTAAAAACCTGTGGAAAAGGTATTTCAATTGTTTACCCATTAAAATGTGGCAGCCTTCTCCACCTTTGCATTTTCGTTGTATACAGGGACTGCAACTCAAAGAATGTTCAACTTACATGGAAGATGTTTGGTTGAAAAACTGTCAGACATTACAGGTTTAATTGAGAAGTATAATAGAATGAGTGCCTCACAATACAGCGCACACAAAGATTACAAGTTCTAAAGATTACAAGTTCAGATAGGGACGTTAAGGGAAATTAAGCCTTCATTTCCATCCCTTAAAAAAATAAGTATATTGATTGCTTTAAAAAAATGCTTTTGAATTTGAGGCTTGGAGGTTTCTAAAGTAATACAGGAAGCTATTTTGCAATACTAGAAAAATATACAGTAATTAAAAAAGAGATCATGAGATTTAAGAAACTTGCTGACCAACTTGTTAATGAAAAGGAACACTTCCCACACTTAAACACCTGTTGCTATAATCACTTCAAGAATGTAGTTCCTAATATCATGCTTCCTTGTCATGTAGTTAGACCAAGTTGAATCTAGGTTTGACGCTGGTAAGTTTCGAAACTGTGTCCAATTTCTTTTTAGATCATTAGTAAAAGTGTTTTGTTTTCTTCCTTTCAATTGTTTCCAGTTCTTGGACACTATCTGGACAAGTTCCTGCAGTGTTCTTAGCAAGGGTTGGTTTTTTGGAACTAGTTTGCCATTGTCTCCTTCCTAGGGCTAAGAGAAAGCTCATGGTGTCACAAACCCAGTTGGCTTTGTGCTCAAGGTGAGACTAGACTCCAGGCCCCAAGTATCTAGCTTTACACTTGAACCACTATACACAAATGGCTTCTAATAGGTTTTAAAGTTAGGGCTTTCCCATTTTAAAAAGGACATTCCAAAAGAAGGTAATACAATCTATATTTCTGGCTTGTTCCCAGGTTTATGTTGAGTCAAAACCATTTTTCATGCATCTCTCCCTCCCTCCCTCCCTCTTAATATGGCTGCCTATATCACAACAATGACTCTGGGGAGTGTACAAGCATTTATAACAACAAAAGCTGCAAACAGTGACCCAGGTTTTCAATAAGCATTGCAAAAATTAACCCCCAAACGTGTACTTTTTCAGCTTTCTTCATTTATGTATATCATTCTGTCCTAACCATTTTAGATAGGTCTCAGGACAGGATATTCCATTGCAATAGAAAAGAAAATTTGTAATATTTAATTATTGCATTTGACAAAAATAGAAAGCTATGATATACAGAATAAAATTATTTGTCTACAAACTCATCACAGTCCATATCAGTTGCCAGTGGCTTTTCTTAGTTTCAGAAATTAGAGTTATGTTGCATATTTACATGGAGAATTGAACTAAGTGATGTTTTCATGCAAAGCATGTCCTCTGTAAGTGCTTTTAATAATGTGCATTGAGGAAGAAATAAAAAATCAGCATAATTTTTGCCTAAAAACATGCAATGCTTTATTTTTATCCTAATGAAAATATCAGGATTGTACATGCAAAAAGGAAAGAAAAAAACCATGCTGCCTTGGACAAATCTGGGCCTTATTGGAAGTACATCAAGATACTTCCAAAGTTATCTGATTTGCATTGGGATACTTCTACAATTTTGAAAATAGATACAGAAGGTTATGTATGGGTTTTTCAGATACAGGTAATTAAAAATGACAGATTTCCTTTCAGTTCTCCATAAAAGGAAAATACCAGACAGAGACAGGTGCATTTTTGTAATCTAAGTTTCAACTAGAAGATAATTGGTGTAATAATAATTTTACCAGAATGTTCTTTTCTCATGCTGCTTCGCAAAGGCAGAAATGTAAGCAAAAGTTATAAAAAAAAATGGTGATATGCTTTGTTTGACTATATGTCTGTGCAGAATCAAGGCTCAGGGTTCCAAGAATAAAATGAGAGCTATTGCTAACTAGGAGGCATCTAGCTATTTAGTTAGTGGGTGGATACTGAACCCAACTCCCCCCTCCAATATACACTCACCTCAAAGTAGGTGTATGCGCACATACCGACACACACAAGTATGTATATCCGTGAAGCCCTACCCACAGAAAGGAAATCATAGCAGCAAGTATATGGGAAAATGTGGCAGCCTGCAGTCTGAACTAAATACCTTACAAATTGCTACCAGTGAGTCTCAGCCTGGACAGGGATCAGTTAAGGCAATTAACTGAATAAAACAAGTATGAGCACATAATAGAAGTGCTTTAAATAGAAAAATCAGAAGGAAAGAAGAGACAAATTATCTGTATCCCTTTCAGTTGGGATTCAGACCTTGATATGGGATGGAAACAAGACTGGTCATGCTTTTGGATCAACTCTGATGAATGGAATTGGGCACTGATCCTTGCTCTACTTGACTTCTCTGAGGTTTTCAATATTGGGATTGAATCAGAGGATTGCAGGCTGGGCAACACAGTCTTGTGCTGATTGCCTTCCTTTCTCCAAGATTAAGTCCGGTCGATGGTGACTAGGGAGGTGAGATATGGCCTCAGCCCATACTAGGTGGGATGCCACAGGGTTTAATGCTCTCTTATCTTCCATTCAACATCTATATGTGGGAGACTCCTTCAGTTTCTGTCCTGTCTATGTGAAAAATGCCCTTTGTCCACATTAGTGCAAATTTCTCTTCTCTCCCCTTTCTTAAGCTACACCTTTGTACATCTTTAAATGCATTAACATTTCTTTAAATGTTTAAAAAATTTAAAAAAATGAATTAACATTTCTTCCTTGAAGTTTTCATGAACCCACAAAGGAATATAAAAATAAAATAACTCATCCTCTATTGATTTAATTATTGTAGTAATGGAACTGCAGTGTTACCATAAGAGGAAAATAAATAAAATAAAAAGTGTTTAGCATCAAAAGAATGCTACAACTGGTTGTAAATGCGATCCAGTTGCCAAATGCATGAAATGCAATCCCATGACCGTAGAGTGGGTGGAATCAGCAATCTTAATTTTGAGCATGGGTCATAAATAGTTTTTTTTTTGCATCTGTCAAAACTTTAAATGATTGTTAAATGACCGGTCCTAAGTTGAGAACTTCCTATGCTAAGGCTTGGGATATTGTGCATTTAAAAAATCTATTACAAAGGTAGAAAATGTGCATGCAGAAAATGGATACTGTATTAAATTGTTAAAGGATCTGAGCAGTTCCACTACTTCACTTATCTTTGATTCTTAATATGACAAGAGGAAAACTATTAGATATAAATGAAGAGCAATCATAAAGTATATTTAATTACTTTAATTTTACACTTTTCTCCATCACTCCACCCATTTGTTAGAGTTTGCTCTTGATGGTTCACTCGCAAACATTTCTCATTTGTTTTTCATTTTGATTAATATGCAAACTCTTTCTCCGAGATCTCTTTCTTTCTTTTGGGAAGTGAGATCTAGTAAGACATTTTTGCTGCTATGTTTAGACACTTCATGAGGTGTGCAAGCCTTCCTATCTCATTAGTTTTTCACACTAATATTATTGCATTTGTACTAATTATATCAGGGCTAGCTCTTTCATTAGGCAGAATGTGATGTAAAGATACCAAAATATTTTCCATAATGTGACTCATGTAGTCCCATGCTGCCCAATTTTTTTCTCCTTGATTATTATCAGCTAGAAGAAAAACTTATGGATTCTGCTTTTATTATACTCAGTCATCCAAATTTGGTCAAATTCAGTTTAGCATTTGCATAGTTGATAGTCATATTTAGTTTTTCATGTAAAATTAGTGGTTTGTTTATTGGAAAGTAGCCCTTTTAACTGGATAACTTGAAATAAGATTGAAGGAAAAAATGTTGGAATAGCAATTACATCCTGTCTTTTTATTTATAGACTGAATGATTCTTCATTCTTACTAATTCTATGACCAGGCAACCAACATCTCTGGAAAGTGCCAAGTTTGGAAAAATGATCTACAGTACTTCTAGAGTTACAATTAAGGATCTTGAGTTGTATGTTAGTTAAAATTCAAACACCAGCTATATATTAAACTATTGCATTTTATTTGTCATTGAAGAGATAAAAGCCTCTTTTCCCAAGTAATGTGTATATTTAATTTAAGGGAATTGCTGCCAGACTGTGTTTCATTCCACAACATACAGTCCATTGTGTGCTGGGTAATAAAAGAACAGTGCTGATAATTTGGAAAGCTGATATGGCAGAATAGTAAGGCCATTGATTCTCATCCAAGAAGTAAATTAACAGGACACATTTTCTTCAAACATTTCATGAATTAATTAATGCAGCTCAAGAAACTTTAGAGACAGAAACACTTTTTGTTATTCTTTAGCTATACGTAAACATCTTTTAAACGAGGGAGATTACTTGCTCTACTTTATAAAGGCAAACTAAACTTAAGCCCTGAAACAAGCTCATTTCTCATCAGTTGTTTTGTAGGGGATCAAAAGGAAGGAAGTATCTTGTTTTTAAGTAGAGAACATCTTAATTTCAAAAGAACAATCTCTTTTCTGCATAGTTGCTATGTTCACAGGATGAGATGATGGCCTAACAAAGAATAAAGGAGATTGCCACCAATAAATCTTGGTATCCATAATGTCTTGGGTTGAACTGTGATAAATTTGTGTAATGGTTTAGGTGGGGCTATGCTCTCTCCCTGTCTTCATAAAGAAGTTGTGGGGCCCATGTCTAACTGTAACCAAGTTTACTGTGAGAATGAATTTAACTGTAAGTTACTGAACTCTCATATTAATTCAAATAAATTCCCATGTATTAGTTTAATAGTGCATTGTTATTATAGAACCAGGGTAAATTTTCAAGTTTTATGGAATCTATTGGACAAGTTTTTTGGCCAAATGGGCCTTCTTCATTTTTTTTATGAATTACCAATTTTTTCAGACTATGAGATGCACTCTCCCACCCCCCAACGTGGATGGAAATGTATGTGGGTCTTATAGAGTGAATGT
>JAPKID020002169.1:0-13664 GCA_026931265.2 Tropidonophis doriae | reverse complement strand
ATGCCTGTGAACCGCCCCGAGTCCCCTTGGGGAGAGGGGGCGGTCTATAAATCTATTAAACTTAAACTTAAACTTAATTGAAGTGTGTACCTACCTTTGTCAGTTCTAACTAAGATTAGTGGGACAAGTTTCATGGTTGCCACTCACAAGCCAATCCAAACTCCATATCTAAAATATGGAGGCTGAAGTCCCCACAAAGCATCAAGCGACCACAGCACCAGTCCAGGAAAAAAGTATAAAACCTTCTGCTGGATAGCAGAGTGGTCAGATCATGTGCAGAAGGTTAAGCCCTGCCTTAACATCATTTACAGACACTCACATCCACTTATTGCCAGAATTGTGCTCTCATTCAATGCTAAAGCCTTCTGAATGTTCACACAAACACTTCTGCTGATTTTAGCATTGTGGCTGCTGCAGGATCTGAAACCCAGGAAGGCAAATCTATGACAGGGCATATCCCCACTACTATGAAGCCAGGCCTCAATAATACATACAAACTTATCCAACATTAGATCATGAGTGGATAGAATAGAACTTGGACTTATATAGCGCTCCTTAATGCTTTTACAGCCCTCTCTAAGTAGTTTACAGGGTCAGCCTATTGCCTCCAACAATTTGGGTCCTCATTTTACGCACCTCAAAAGGATGGAAGGCTTAACCTTGAGCCTGGTGAGATTCAATCTGCCAAACTGCTGGCAGCTAGTGATCAGCAGAAGTAGCCTGCAGTACTGCACTCTAACCACTGCGGCTCATGCAGTTCCTCAGCAGCCTGAAACCCTGGTGATCTCCTGGTTTTCTCAGTCATACTTTCCTCTCTACAACATTGAATCAACATGGCTCTCCATTCCCATACCTCTTGTACTTGTATCTCTCCACATTTGTATGCTCATCAGATCATAGTATGTGGACCAATTTTGCTACTCTATTGAATCCATCAAATCCAACTATTCTCTGAGTTCCCATTCATACAATATTTATGTATTACCTTCCATTTTAACAAATGCAATTTCAATTTAATTATTAAAAAATCCTCCACGCCTCTCACTTGAATATCCCTTCCCCTATTGTCACGGTCCAAGAATCAATTCTCACTCAGCGTCTTTACATTGTATCCATTTTGGTTTTTCTTCTTGACAGAACTTTTGGCCAACAGATTTGATGTTCTGTTTATGCTCTCTATGCACAACCTATAGATCAGCTTGAGAGAACTTTGCAGGCACATAGTTCTTCAGCCAGCAGACTTCCACTGTTCTCACATATATCCCAGGTCACCCATATCTGCTATGTCACTCACCTTTGTTTTTCTGTGTAGCTTCTACCTTTGTTACTATTTTTCACAAGACTCTCCAATCGATGGCCTCCATTCTCCAGCAGATGAGATAAAATGACAGCTATTCAGCCACAAATGGCAGCTGCCACTTAATCTTATAGTTCCCAAAAGATATGGCCAAAGGCAATTGTTATTTCTACTTCTGTTCCCTTGTCAATCTTTGCTGCTATAGAAGGACAACTCCATGCCAACCCCAAATCACATCACTCCTAGCTCCTTATTTTTTTTTTTACCATTTAAAAATTTTTTTCTTATTGCCCCATTCCTCCCACCTATAGGTTTTATACCATTTAACTTACTCTCTATCCTTTCTTCTAATCCCAAATTGTCCGGGTCTTACTGCCTTTATCCTCTGTCTTATTTTTCCTTCATTGTTCATTATATATATACTCACTTTAACATTAAAATTCCGTGGGAGGCAGCTGGGTGCCATTTCAAAAGAAGAATAAGCATGGGAAGTGGCTCAAAACCTGCAAATGCTCAGAATGAACTAAACAGTATTAAAAAAATTGGCCTCTGTGATAGTTGTCCTTGCAAATTTAGACTAACCCAAACCTGATTAATATTCAAATATTTTCTTATATCCTTTGGTGTGTGAAAGTCTCTTGTTAAATCTTAAGACTGTTGTTAGACTGTCTCCACTTTACTGTGGCCTAGAGCTCTCGCCTCCCAATCAGGAGCTCTCGCCTCCCAATCAGGTTGTGAGTTCAATCCTAGGTAGAGGCAGATGTAGGGTCTCCTGCTTGGGCAGGGAGTTGGACTAGATGACCTGCAAGGTCCCTTCCAACTCTTAATCTGTTAATCAAACTGGCTCTCAAATGACATGGATTTGGATCAACATGATATCAATAGATTTACTTTAAGTTTTCAATGTAGAACCCACTTTTAGAATACTTTAGATATTTTTATAATTAAAGTTTAGATATTCTCCACCTTACAACATTTAATTGTCCCAGTGGAAAGTCTGAGAATTAAACATTAAAGACTGAATGTAGGCAGAAAGTTACTACTTCACAATTCATACTCAAACACATTT
This sequence comes from Tropidonophis doriae, assembly GCA_026931265.2. Lineage (NCBI taxonomy): Eukaryota > Metazoa > Chordata > Lepidosauria > Squamata > Natricidae > Tropidonophis > Tropidonophis doriae. Next base: position 11,298 of record JAPKID020002169.1, on the reverse strand, counting down.
CTTCTCCCTTTGTGAAAACAGCACTTGCCATTCATTGTGCAGGAGCATTACACAGTTTGGAAATAGTAGGTTCTCTGCCACTTAAATGTGATTTTATGTTTATAAAATCTTTTATAAAATTATAGGATGTTTATAAACCAATCTTTCAAATGAAGCTGTAATCCTTCATCTAGGCACAATGGCGACTTACATGAAACCATTATTAGGATTTTTTTTCCATCCAGCAAAGGGATACCACAAGTGCTGCTCTTGTTTGATCTTTATTGTATAGTTGCCATGGCAACCCTCTGGAAAATAACATCTCAGTACACCTAGGAACATATTGAGATATATTTACTAATAAGACACAATGTATGATAAGATTAATATGTTTCATAATACATCTCAATAAGTGCATAATGTAGAATAAAAACGATCTCTCTTCCAAATGTGCATGAAATTGGAAGTATTTTTTTTTAAACCTGTCAGTGTCCTTTTGTCTTTCTGTCTGATCAGGGAATTTTTATCTTTAATTTTTTTGATAGGTATCACTGATTTTCCCTAAAATGTAAAGTATTGTGGCAGAAAGCTTGGAATGATGATGAAGTAGCCAAAAATAGCATCATTATGTATAAAAGGAAAATGTCTGTAGGCTAAACAACACACAAATGCAGAGAGAAACAACATAGAGGGCAGCTCCCTCCCTAGAGATACCCTTGTGAGAATTAAGCCTGGTTGCAAAATACTGTCTATGGGAAGAAAAGTAATTATTGATGCTAGCAAGACTTCCCACTGTTATTTAATATTTTATGATTAAAAAAGTATATAACCAACAAGATAGAATATGATTTTATACTATTACTTTTGTTCTTGCAACCAAGTCTCGTCTCTTTCTGTTTCTCTCTATCTCTATTTCTATCCATCTAAATATAAATATTCATACGTTTTGTTTTCCATTTTTTCAATATAAGACACATTTTAAGAATAATAATTTAGTACAAATATTTAAAATGATTTTATTCTCCTTTTGTACCTAAAAAGCCTTAATGAAAAACAATACATTTATTGCACAACAGATAAATGAACATTGCTATTTTATAATTTAATTCTGTTATCAATGAAACCAACTTTAATTTTTGCTTTGGCTCCACTTATATCTTTCTATTTATCCCAGTTGCATATTTAGCCGATTTGTGCTGAAAGCCAAAATTGTACATCCCTTCCATATGGAGTCTTCGTTGGAACCAGCATCTGTGAGAGTTTATGAAAAAATAGAATGTAAAATCTGCTTACAAAATCATTTTTCTCTCCTTTCCATTTTTGCTCCTTTTTCAGTCACTTGGTTTATTAAGTTTAGCAAACCATGGAATATTCATGAGTGCTGTCTAACCATTGTTAGAAACAAATGCAGCATTTTTTGAGGTTTATAATGAAAAGAAAGTTTACAATGAAAAGAAAACTTAAGTAAAATATAACAGAAATATTTACACATTTGAGAAAAAAACAATTTTTTCATCAAATCAGCTGCTAAAGCCATCTTGCTTTAAATAGTTAAGGCACAAGACTAGAGAGAAAATGGTGAGTTTTAGTCCTACCTGGGGACTAGTGTTAGTCCCACCTGGGTGACTTTGGGCCAGTCATTCAATTTCAACTCAATCTTCCTCACAGGGTTGTTGTTATGGCGAAAATAGAAGGAGGAAGAAGGATTAGGTACCATATTTTTCGGAGTATAAGACGCACTGGAGTATAAGACGGTTTTGAAGAGGCAAATAAAAAAATAGGTAGGTAGATAGATGGATAGAGAGGGAGAGAAAGAGAGAAATACAATAGTTAGGTAGGGAGAGAGAGAGAGAGAGAGTAGGTAGATAGGTACATAGAAAGAGAAAGAGAGAGGTAGATAGGTACATAGAAAGAGAAAGAGAGAGAGAGAAACACGGTAGGTAGGGAGAGAGAGTAGGTAGGTAGGTAGGTAGATGTTTCCAGGTGTATTTATCCATGTGCTGGAGAAGGAAATTGCAGCACCTAAGGCTTGTTTCTGCTAGCACAGCAGTTGACCAATGTAATTCTCATCAATCCCTCTAGCTAATCAGCTTTCTGAAAGGGGGAAAAAAGTTTTTGCACTTTGCAAACGTCCCCAAACTGGCCCGTTTTTCACGAAATGCATGCATAGCCTTATGGAGGCTTATAGAGTGCTGCCGGGGGCTGGAAGGGCAAAAAAATGACCCATTTTTTGCTTATTTCTGCCCTCCCCTGCCCCCTGGAGCTCTTTGACCACATGGCCATTGTGGTGAAGAGGCAGGCTTCAGGAGGCAAAAAAATGCTGTATTCAGTGTATAAGATGCACCCAGATTTTCAGTCTCTTTTTAGAGGAAAAAAGGTGCGTCTTATACTCTGAAAAATACGGTATATTCTTTGCCTTGAGTTGTTTATAAAAATACAAGTAATCCTCCACATATGACTGTAATGGATGGAGCCTGCCCATTATAGCTGTATGTAGCAACAGCCGTTATGTGAAGCAACTCAGCTAACTTCCCATCCCAGTAAGAAGAAGAGGGTTATCTCAAAGGTGGGGAAAACTCTTGGTAGCCTAGTACCGGCCCACGCCCACCTGCCCTGGTCCTCCCAAGTTGCCCCATCCACAAGTTGCTCCATTCTCCATTTTCCACTCCTTGGATCCCAATAGGCCTTTTCTCACTCACAGTGAGTCCTTCCAGGCCTTGGGCCTAATTCTCACCCCACCCGGGCCAAACACCTTCTTCCTCTCACCTTTTGAAGAGCTCCAAGGCTTTCCAGAATGGATTACTTCATTGCATAGCCCTGTGGCATGATTCTGGAAGTAGTCGTCATGTTTTCAGCAGCTGAATTTCATTTTAATACAGTCACCATTTGCCATTTTGTGCCATGCGGCCAGGTAATAAAGCAGTCCATTTTGCTGCTTTAATGTGAAGATTTCTGCAGCATTCAGAAACTTCTGCAGTGCTATGCAGACCTTGTTAAGGCAGCAAAATGAAGCAGTTTGTCTGGCTTGCCCTCCTTCCCCAATATGAGCTCTGGAGAGCTTCAAAAAGTAAGTGTAGTGGGTGATGGATGTATGGGTTCTGGACAGGTGGGCTGGAGGGAGAGGTGTGGGGGAGTGCAGCAGCAATTCTGTGATCAGTCCTAAAGGTGAATGACCACAGATGCTGCAGCCATTGTAATTTTGAAACAGTTATATATATTTTTTGGCATCTATTGTAACTCAATGTTTGTTAAGCAATCTATTGTATCTCAAAGACCATCTGTAATAAAGGTGGAGTAGAAATAAATAAACACATCAGTCAATAAATATTAAGTTAACCTAACTTCCATGGCAATCCTTTGTAAAACTTTAAACTTGAATCTTCAGGTGCTCTAGGAAGTTTGTGTTTTTTAGCCCCAGAATTCATAAATCTTCTGTCTCTTGTGGTTATTAAATAGTTGTTAAGAAAATTTGGCTTCCATGATTGACTTTGCTTCTCGGAAGCAAACTGGGAAGGATGCAAATAATGATCACATGACCACAAGATGCTGCAACAATTGCAATCCAAGCACTTTGCCACTTGTTTGTAGGGGTGGTACAATGGTTGTAACTTCACTTTTTGTGAGACTATTATACCTTCAAACTGTCATTAAACAAACCATCACAAGTTAAGGACTATCTTTATATTGATTTGATGCTGTATGATATTCAAAGTCGATGTACTGATGCAGATAAACATCTAGGGATAATAAAGGCATATTTACATGCACGAATTTAAAGAAACATACGTCATAGATCCAAGCGCATAGATAAAACGTATATATTATTTAAACATACAATGTTAATACATTTATTTTAAATAAAAATGATTTTTCTCATTATGGTAGTGTTTAAATGTTAATCCTCTGCTTGTAATTCAGCACTGCTGTTCTAATTAAAATAGTCTAGTGAAGCAATGAACAATACGAGTTGATGGATTTGTTGCCCTGTTTAATGATTTTCAGAAGTAATATCAAGAAGATATGTGGCACCAGAGAGGAAAGGTCCTGAGGGATAGGGCAGCAGATGGCTAGAATTACTTTATTCATTTACCACTGTATTAAAGTATGTCTCATCATTTTTGGAAGGTGAATTAATTTCGAAAAGTAATAATTCACTCCTAGGGCTCTTGTACTATTTGCAGGGATCGTGGGCAGATCCTGTTGTGATTATATTCTCATCTCTGCATTGGACCCTTTGGCTGTTATCAAATCTTTGGATGAGAGGTGCCTTTAACTCTCCAGAACTTCATGACCTTACTCCTACTCAGTCTCAGTCTGTTCATTTTCCAAAGTGGAATAGAAAGAGGACCATTTAATTTTGGTGTGTGTGAAATACCTGTGAGATATTTTCAGAGAGAGTTAGGAAAAGCAAGCAAGTGTTGCAGTCAGCAGCTCTGATGCAGAAGTATTAATAATAGTTCATTGAACACGTTCTGGTGTGTGTTGTTTGTTTGACAGCCTTTGTGCCAGAAACCTGAATTCTCTTTCTTTTTGTGTTCTCTTTTCTTCCTCTTCTTTGTTCAATCCTTGGTTTGCACTTTGTGAAGCTGCAAATTGGTAATATTTTGATCACCGAACATGAAGGGATCATGTAGCAGCATTTTTTAATGCAATTGAGGGAAAAATCAGAGTACCTTTGTGTTGGACGGAATTAGTATGAAAGCATAAATTTAGACAGCTATTGGGAGGGTGTGATTTGGCGCAAAATGCTCCTCTCCCCATTCTCCATAGCCTTCTGTTCCAGAGTGGCTAAAGCCCCGTTGTCTGACTGGCAGAAAGAAAGTGATAGGGAACCAATTCTTTCTTCCCAGTTTTTGAGGCTTGGATCTGCTGCTCTCTACAGTTTCCAAGATGGTAGTAAAAACGACGCATCTCATTTTCCAGGGAGATTGGGTGTTTCCTTTCAGACACCTGTAAAATTTATAGCATTCTCCTGCTCCTTGTTTATCTTAAAACTTATTTTTGTTTTATATTATTAACCCTTATTTCTTTTTTAGAAGTTTACCCAAAATAAATAAAATACAAAGATAACTCATGGGAAAAAAAAACCACACAGTGCTAAATAATAATTAAGAAAGAATGCTAGCCCTGATTTATAACTAAAACAGATGAAACAGAAAAAAAGTCTTCAAAGACAAACAAAATGTAATCAGTAACAACAGTAAAAATCTAAAATAGTGTCTTAAATGCCACTGCTTTAACAAATATTCTTGCAGTACTATATTATCATGAAAAACAAAAATTTGGAAAAAAATCATCTAATAATATTTTTGCATCATGTTAAAATATCATAAAATCTATGCCAAAGAGGAACATACTACTTCATTAGTTTAATTAGTTGGAAATATTGCCTTTTCAGAAGGATAAATTACCCATTTTCAAACATCAATCTTTAGAGCAACATAATTTTTTCCCATTTTTGCAGTGCAATTCTTTTTGCCACCTATCATGCCCACTACAACCATTATCAATGTCTCTTTGGAGAGGACATAATTCTTGCCCTAATGCTAGACTGTTATTACTTTCAAAACCTTGGGTGATACAGCACCAGGATTTATTGAGCAATACCAGAATTATCTGGTATTGCTTATCTGGTCCAACTATCAAGAGAAAGGCTGATCCAGTGATTCCCACTTAAGAATTAGTACCTCCTGGATATGCAGATTCATTCATTCAGTTTGTAAAGCAGCCTATTTAACAAGTGAGTCTGGATGTCAACAGCTCTGACTCTGCTGAGGTTTTGTAAAGAAACCAGCACACATTTGGCCTTTAAATTAGTATTTTAAAGGACACCTGGGGTATTTGCTGGTATTTGTAATTGTTTTCTATTTTTATTTTATCTTTGTATCCTACCCAGGTCTGCTAGAATGGGGCAGTTTATAAATGTTATAAAACCAATCAGTCAATCTTAGCGCACTTTGATTCAAAACTATTGCATCTTTAAGTTTATTATTTAAATTATGTGGCAAAATGGCATAGAATATTTCTTTTTTCTTTTTCAGGATGACTTTCTATACAGTGTTTCAATTTTAAGTGGAATCCTTTGTACTACTTTAGCAGTGATCAAATTTATGTTGGGGAACGTGCTTACAAGCAGAGCATTGTTAACAGATGGTAAGTAGCCAACAGATATATTTTTCTTGATATTATTAAATGAAAGGCTAGTGAAGTAGAGGTAAGTGAAGGTTCTTGGTGATTGAATGAAATTACAGAGGAGACTTGTATAATGTATGTATAAAAGATTTGGTTAACTTTTTTGAGTTAAGTGAGCCCTTTGTTCTCTAACCTGTTCGAAAAATGAATGAATTTAGAAGCAAACATTGTGCACAGAAGTAATCCAGGGGCTACCTGATACTGTTGCTTGTTGCTCTGAAATTATGATCATGATTAAAGCCACTAACAATTTGTTTAAATAAATAAATACAGGGAAAAATAAACTTTAAAGTAGAATAGCCAGATAAAATGTTTCAATTAATCATTCAGTCCAATGAAAACAATACCAAAAGTTATTGTCAAATTTGACAATCGAAATGATTTTTCACATTCAACATTTGGTCAGAATATAGACATTAAAAAAAAACACCCTAAGCATCTACATTTTATTAGATTCAATAATAATTGTCCATCTGCATTTTGCCTGGAATTGCTCTTTGTCTTTTGCTTATCGTAGTTTTTCAGACTTCAGGAACACTGCATCTCTTAAATCATGTTAATGTGTGCAGTGATGGGATTGTCAGAAATCTATCTTTTACTATTTCAATTGATACGACATACTTATATACATACTTTTCCTTAACCAGTAACTAAACTAACCTTCACTTTTAAATTTAAAATGCTTTTAAAATAGGATTTGGGTAAAAAAGCCCTTAGCACAAATGTAAAAACTGGGTTCTTTATCTGCAAATTATAACTATATTTATGGATTGGAGCTGAATTATGTTTAGATAAGATTGGCAGCATATAAATTTTATAAATAAACAAATAAAATTAGTAACAGCAACAATAGAACAATCCTTCAAAAATAATATCGCATCTATGATTTTATAAAGATCACGGAATTTTCTCCGTGTTGCCAACATCATTTGTTGTGTTTCTCAGCAACAATGACTAATAGTTCTCACTGGGAATTTTAATTCTGGTGACATTTTTTTTCCTCTGCAAATGTTTGAAAGAAGCATCAACTGATGTATCTGTTGTGAAAAATAGATGTGTTTTCTCTGCATGACATATTTTACTCATCTGAGAGAAACAACCTTTGAACCCAGTGAGACTTATGTCTGAGGTTAACAGGGATAATTTCACTCTTACTTTACTGTGTGTCTCAGGCATGTACAGGTACTAGTATAATTGAATGCATAAAGAGAATTCCCAAACAATATGGACAAAAGTAATCGTATTTGTGACGTGTCCTGTAAATTTCCTACTTCAAATGAAAATAAAAAAATTCTTCCGGAGCCAAGGCATTGGAAAGTTAATCTGTGAAACAAGTTGTAATCCAATAACAAATTTTAACACACAAGTAAGTTGTTTAGAAATAAATTTAAAAATAATTTAATTCAGATGCCATAGTCATTATCTCACAGGGCTGTTGTATTGATTTTAATAATATACATATTATAATAATATGCGGGCAAACAATCGATACAAATTCAAGGTAAACCGCTTCAAACTTGATTGCAAAAAATATGACTTCAGCAACAGAGAGGTCAATTCTTAGAATGCTCTACCTGACTCCATTGTTACATCTTCTAACCTCACAGCCTCAATCTTAAACTGTCTTCTGTGGACTTCACCCCATTTCTAAGAGGTCCATTAAGGGGGAGTGCATAAGAGCATCAGTATGCCTATCGTCCCTGTCCTACTGTCCCCATTTATTTGTATTCACTTCTTTCGTTCGTATCCATGTTCATATTTATACCTGCTATCTTGTAGTTGACAACAACTAATAAATACAAATATATACAAATTACATTGTTAGGTTACCAGTCCTGATGTATAGAGATTCAGATACCTACTGATATTTGGACAGATAGCAGTGTCTGAAGCTTGACATTCCTCAGACATACCAAGTTAAGCATCAATGTTTAATCACTACCGTTAGACCACAGAACCTGAAAAATAGAACTTTGGCACTATGGGCATCTTCACTTGAATTCTCTAAGAGAAATGCAAATCGGAATACTTTCCACTAGATTTATTTTATTTATTTATTTATTTGATTTATATCGCGCCCTTCTCCTGGAAAGGACCCAGGGCGGCGTACATGCAACATTAGAACCATACAAAGTACAAATAAATAAATTGAAATTATAACCTATGTCAAAATAATAAAATCCCCTGAATTAAATTATATTAATAGAGTTATGTAGTTGAAAACAGGGACAAGGAGTTATGTTAACATGAACCAAGTAACATGCATACTTGAAGCCCACTACACTTGTTGGAGATTTTCTTAAATGGTGGGATGCAATATTGGATCATGGAGATTATGACCAGGATAAAATTATTGCTTAAAGTGAGACTCTCAAATACTTGTGGATTTGATGAATTACTCTGTCAGTATTACATTATGGACTAAATATTTGATACTTCATGATTTATTTATTCATTTGATATATTTAAAATATTTATACAGATGCCCATCTTGAACCAAACTCTGGGTAGCTCACAAATCAAATTATGCACAAATGTATTACAAGAAAATTGAATTGCGAAACTCATTTACACTTGAATAGGCCATTTTAAACATGATACTAGCATGTATAAGAACTCTGTAAATACAATATTCAACACACTTTTTGATTAAATAAGCAGTCTTAACCATTTATGCAGCATGTTATACATAAGATATATAACATAGTAGCCAGAGAAAAATATATTATATAAATGACCATGAGATCCACCTGCAAACATATGCCAATTACTATAATTTAAATAAATCTATAGATTTGTAAATTGTTACATATGTAAATATATTTTATAACCGTGATTGTTCAAAGTAGGCATATGTCTTCCTCTGTCTTGTATACAGGATAGATGCAGCTATCTCTGCTGCAGATAACACAGCAGGAGCAGGATAAAATATCTTAGTTAAGGAATAAAGGTAGGATTCCTAGCCTAATCTAACATTTTGCATGTTAAAGCACTGTAAAATATTAACATTTAGAGCAGCCGAAGTCATTGTAGATAAACACATGAAATGATTAAATGAATATAAAATGCAAATATTTACAATAAGTACAACACATACATGGAAAGGTTCATAAGCTTTTGTAGAACTTAAACACATTAACTTAAATAATTGTTTACAATTACACTTGTTTCCCGATAATATGCATAGGTGTATTTTGCATTGAAAGAAATCATCATGAAATGTAATAAGCATCTTAATACCTGTATGGTTTTATATAACTTTGGAAATACAAATTTAGCAGATTAGTCCTTGTTACATAAATGTAAACATGGCATGGAAATAACAGCAATTTTCTTCTTGGTCTAGTTGCCAGCTATTCTAATTTCAGGAACTAATTATACATATGTGAAAGCATGTAATAAAATAAATACAAGTTACTTAGAACAGGTTCCTATCCCTATATGTGTTTATACAGAATTAAACTCCATTGATTTAACTAAAACTTGCAGGCAATATTTTAGTTTAACTGCACATAACCGAATGTGTTCATTCAAATACATATAGGATGTAACGCTTGGACTAGGATGATTTACAAGGTCCCTTCCAACTCTGTTAATCTGTAATCTATAACCTATATGCCAATTGCCATACCGCATTATCCATAATGAATTTACAGAAAAACAGTACAGAATTTTTTATTTTCTCCAATAACCCCTTCTTTTAAAAAAAGCATTACTGTACTTATTTTCTCAATACACCAACTATTAATTTACAGTACCATCTCACGCATACCTGTTTCAAAAGCCTGAACGCTACAGTCACGTACGGTAAATGGTAGAGCTTGCACCTTCCTACCGTCGCAGACAAACGCATCACCCGGCGGGGAAGCCGTATCTGCAGGAGCAGCAGCCGGCTGCATTCTGGAAGAGGGCTCGTCAGAACGGTAGCAAAGCGTGAACAATGCGACCGCAGTAAAGACTGGGAGCCAAAGCAACCGCTACGAGACCTGTTCGGTGGTCGCTTTTATTTATTTATTTTTAAGGTACTCCAGAACCTCCTCTCTCACTCTGGCTGCTTCTGAATCCCGGGCTCTGCCCCTTTAAAATTAATTTCCCCCCGAAAGCCAGCAGGGGGAGCTGACACCGTCTCGCCAGTTCCATCGTGACTCTTGTTTTTGTTAAATGGGGGGTATTTAAATGTCGTGCTGTCAATCAAAGAGCACTTCCCCTCAAAGCCGCGACAGCAGCGAGGGGTTTCCTCGGATAAATTACTCTCCGAAAAGCTGCCTCTCCTGCCAAAACTTCAACGCCGACGCCCGCCAGCCGCGGGTTCCTCCAGCCCGGCAGTTGGAAGATCAAAGCCGAAAGGAGACACAAGAAGTCCCCCCGCGCCACCGGCGAGGCAGCCCTGAAACTTGTTCCTTTGTTTCAAGGTCCGTGGATACCACCACTAGCCCCGCGCTCCCCTTCTCCGGGCAGAAGCGACCCAGTCTTTCGAAGCGCTCGCCTTTGGGAGAGCGGCTTCTCCCCTCCCGCGGGACGCGCCCACGCATAAAAGACACGCGCCTCCGCGGAGGACAAGGTCCCATGTCAGAAAAGACCCCAGAAGCCCACGAAACTCGGGCACCCGTGAGCTCAGGAGTCCCCTCGAAGCCTACCCCCCCACTTCCATACCTAGAGAGCGGAGGACGGAGGCACTGACCCTAACCTCGCTACTCGTTAGTCGCGCACAAAAGACACGAGAAGGCAGCCTGTGGGCTCCCCAGCGTCGTTACGAGAGGCTGAAATTGGGGCACCTAAACTTTTACGCACCCTTCAAAACTCCACCGAAAACCTCCGAGAGCAGCTCAGTTCCTGAGTCCTTATATAACTCCACACCGAAGAGAGGGGGGGGGGTTTGGGGGGGAAGAGACACAAGAGAACCAGGAGGGCGACCGCCGCTTTAAACGCCGCTGCTTCCTGGTTAGCTGAGAAGCCCTCAGCCGCCTCTTTCCTCATTGTCCTCCGTTGGTTTCATTCCCTCAGCGCCGACCGAAGGTCTCCCCCCTCACGAGAAAGTGGAAGGGACAGTGTTTCTGTTTTTGTTTTTGTCGTCCCCCCCCCTCCTCCTCCTCCTCCAACCGAAAAATAAAAGGACGCGTGGCTGCC
>JAPKID020002168.1:0-13665 GCA_026931265.2 Tropidonophis doriae | reverse complement strand
CTGCCGCCTGGGTGCGTATACTCGGCGTATTAGACGACCCCCGATTTTTCGTTGACTTTTTGGGGTTTCAAAAGTCGTCTTATACGCCGGAATATACGGTACCATTACTTGTCCCAGCTTCTGCCAACCTAGAAATTTAAAAGCACCTAAAAATGCAAGTAGAAAAATAGAGACCACATTTGGTGGGAAGGTAACAACGTTTTGTGTGCCTTCAGCGTTTAGTCATGCCGGCCACTTGACCACGGAGACGTCTTCGGACAGCGCTGGTTCTTCAGCTTTGAAATGGAGATGAGCACGGCCCCCTAGAGTCAGGAATGACTAGCACATATGTGTGAGGGAAACCTTTACCTTTAGTCACATTCTTAAAGCATATTGCATGAGCAGTTAAACTTAGATTATTTCTTTCTTTCTTTTTCTTATTCAGCAGAGCAATTAGTCTTATCTTGACATAATTATAAAAGTTTAAACATCTGTGATCATTGATGTTTTGCATATAATTCAACAAATAAGAGACATGGGTAGCTCATCTGAATTAAAATTATTTGTGCAATTCGTTTTTGTATCTTATATTCCAGACAGAATCTATCAAGATGGAGAATCCAAGCATCAAGAAATCTCTCTTTCCTCTTTTTATTTCAAAGAATCATTTAAAGCATAGTTCTTCTTTGAAAAAGAATGCTGTAGTCACTCTACCTATGGTATTAACTTTTTTAAAATGGTAGCACTGAAAAAACTTGCTACAGTACATCTATTTTACTTACCACTATAGTGTGTGTGTGTGTGTGTGTGTGTGTGTGTGTGTGTGTGTGTAAAACACATGAAAAATAGATAGACAGACAGAATTTTTTCTCAGGGGATCATACTCTTCACGCAAATTAAATATCTTGAGCCAATTCTACAAATTCAGGGAACCTGAAAGTTTTTTTTCCTCCAAATTTCAAGGGAATGTAACATTATGAATAATATTATCATCATGATTAGAAATAAACATCTAATAAAACATAAGAGATAACTTCTTTTATAATCACTGTGAATGTAGTGTGCAATTATTTTTTTCAATTGGAATATTTTTATTTATAAACCTTACTCCTTTGCTTTACCTAAATAAAAAGAACATATAATTAGCCATGGTTGACTTTTATTGGATATAGAACACTTTCAAAAGCTTTTATTTTCTCTATATTCAATTATCTTATTATATGTTGTTGGGAAAATAAAAGTTAATCCCCCTATATTTAATGGATTAACAATTTTTAATCCTAAATTTTATTTGCTGAGAAAGGAGTCTTAGCAAGCAATCCCCTACTCCCTGTTAGATGACTAAACTGTTCAGAAGATATATTCAGCCAAAGTTTTTCTCTGAAGTTGGCGTGCTGCGTTATTTAGCAGTTTCTCTGATTAGTAAACATATGTTTTAAGCTAAATCTTATTTCTTTGATAGGGAAAATACTCTTCAATATAGAAGTATTGCAAAATTAATTGATGACTGTTTATATTTCTTCCTTAGCAAAAAACATAGTTTTTTGTGGAAATGGCTCATGTTCTTAAAAGCAAAATGGAATGTCATGAAAATGAAGGTGAAATAGAGCACTGCACTTAACTGCTCCTTCTCTCTTTTGCAGTATTTAACTAACAGCATGTGAATGCCTTAAGGGTGGAGGTTATAAAAATATGCATGGCATCTACAAATGCATTATTAATATGGAGATCTTAAAAGGGCATCGCAATAATGGGTTCACTTGCATTGCTTTGATCAGAGAAGTGGAATATGAGACATAACTTAGAATTTTTGTTCCCAGGAATTAATGAATACATATTGTTCCATGTTACAGATGCCTGGAAGCGTAAGTCAGGATCTTTTGGCAATACAAAAAGCTATTCACACATCTAATCATCCAGCCAGCAGGCAGAAGGATTGGCATTCTGAAAAGATGACAGAAATCCAAGGACATGTAAGTTTAAATATTGCTTCATTTCATTTTAAGTCATTTGGCAGGTGCAAAGTTGTTCTAAGTTACAAAACAGAGTAGCTTTGAACTTTCATTCTTGGGATCTCCAAATGAAATCATCGTAAGTGCTGCTTGATTATTAGTTCTTTAACCCAGAGCTACATTGGAATTTTTTTATACATCAATTTAAAAGATTTTACCAGCAGTGCCCCCAGAGCCTTGGTGCTTTTATCAGGTTGGCAAGAGAAGCTATTTCAGTGTTGCGCCTTTAACAGTACTGTGAGGTATGTTTTACCTGAGTAATGTAACCATCTTGCCATTAATATATATCAGTAGAGCAGATAGAATTATCACCTGCCTTATGTTCAGTATCAAGTTCATAAATAAGAATTGTCTCTCACTTTTTATTCAGCAACAACAAAGTATTGTTTCAACCCTATGTTCATATTATTTATTTGCTTAAAAATTTCAATCAAGGTAGCTTGCAAAACAAAACAAATTTGGCAATAAAGAGTAATAATAAAAATCAGTGAAGACAGGCATTCTGTTGCAGGACATTTTAAGTCCTTGGGTTATGTACTATATGCATATCTCTCAGTAATTTATTCTAAAAATGCAGAACCAGTTGAAAAGACATATTGTTAGTGATATACAGTAATCTGACTGTTCACAGTAGTGAACAAATGAGTAGGTTGGAAATGTTAACACTCAGACAAGTTTAGGTGGCTGAAGGTAAGCCTTCAGGTTATTTAATGTCACTCCATTTAAAGCTGAAAGGTTAAAATCAACTTTTTAACTTTTAGTAGAATGTGATCACAGTCAGTATATCACCTACAATACAGCTACTACATAAACAACATTAAAATGAACATTCAATTTTGCTGTTAAGATTGTTGGATGAACAGGAACAAGAACAGCCAGGGAAGTGACTGAAGCCTGGGAAACAGGCCCCTTATCAGTCAACTGGAATGCATTCCCTGGTCCAATTCAGGGGCTGCATCTCCCCCTTTCATTTTCAGCAAGTTAGTAATGGAGAGCGCAATTTGCACAGACACTGGAATAAATTGCCAATAGAAGTTGGCAAACCGTAGGAAGCTTTGCAGCTGCTTACATGTGCAGGGAGAAGACCATTCAATCACCGCTGAGACTTTTTCGGCATCCATCTCCACACCCTCGTAGAAGATCCTGTACCCTAGGTAGTCTATTTTATCCTTGTGGAATTCACATTTGGACAGTTTTGCGTAAAGCTTTGTGGCACTGAGTTTATTCAGGATTTCCTGGACAAGCTTTATGTGCTCTGCTTTAGTTGTATATTAGAATGTCATCTAAGCACACCAGAACTCCTTTGTATAGATGCTTATGGAGCACCTTGTTTATTAGTTGCATGAATACTGCCTGGAGCTCCCTCTAGTCCAAATGGTAGCACTTTAAACTGAAAACACACTAAGGGTGTGTTAAAAGCTGTTTTCCATGTGTTCCCTTCCCTAATTCTGACTCTGTAGTAGGCTTCCCTTAAGTGCAGGGACCCTCCTGGTCCCACAGAGCTTCCAGCTTGCATTTCTAGCTTGGCTGCCAGTTGCCTTGAGTAAAGGTGATGCTTTGGATTCTTCCATCCCAGCTGTCTTTCTTCCCTACTCCGATCGACCATCTCGGCTTTATAGGGTCCTCCAAAACGGCTTCATTGGGACACACAGAGATTGCATGTAGCTGGATGGTGGTAGAGGTTTCAGCCCAACATTCTCCCTCTCTGTGCTTGCTGCTTTGATTAGACATGACTTGCATGACTTGGTAGAGCTTCTTCAGGTTGACCACTTTTGCAGATCCTGCTTTATGTTAGGTCTACCTCTCCTCTCCGTTCAAGAAAGTAAAACTCTTGAAACCATTAACATTCAAAAGGAACTTTTTATTGAAGGAAAGGGATTGCAGGACAACGGAAGCAGGATCTACAATTTCCTGGTCAATTTAGTTAGGAAAAGCAGTTAGAAAACCCTCCCCTCAGTCCAATGTTGAATAAGCCAATCCGCAGATGTGTAGTGGTTTTGAGAAGCACAGGCTGAAAAGGTGATAAGTTGTTCCCAGGCATCTCTTGCTGGAGGTTTTGGAACTGAGACAAAATAGATGGCTCCCCCCATTACATTCCCAAGAAGGAAAATCAAAGTACAGGATACATAGGTATCAAAAAAAGGCTATAAACTAAAGAATTCACCTGGGCCCCTTCCCTACTAGAATGACAGCATCCCAATAGGATCTATGGATCTGACAGTTTCTCTACTTCCCCTACCTTTTAGTGAATTCCAAGAACTACTATTGTCCATGACTGCTTAAAGATTGCAAGCCAATTTATTGAATAATTGACAGCCTAGTGTGCAATGTCAATATACAAAACACTTTAGTGCTTAACAAAAATAAGGAAAGTAAGAAGGAGGGCTGGAAGGAAATAAATAACAAGAGACACCCATTGTTTTCTACTTTCTGTCTTTTAGAGTCAGCCTCTAAAATCTTTACGCAAGCTGTTGCATCTTTCTTCCTCCTCCTCAAACCATTCAATTCCTTCTGAAGCCCGATTCCAGCCTTTACCAAATCAGCCAGCTAAAACCTCTTTTTCTGAAGTTCGAATTCATCCTATGAGTCAAGCTTCCACTACCAGCAGCAACAACCTACACCAAGAATCTCAATCAAAAGGCAGAGCAGCCCTCCAGATCCCAAGCCAGATGGAACCAAGCTGGCACGTTTCCCCAGGGAACAGAAGTGCCAGTGAGACATCATCATATTCAGATCAGATAGCTTCAAAAAGTGGGCAAAATGGGCATACGTATAATCGAACAAACCGATCTCGAATGCCAAATCTGAATGATTTAAAGGAGACAGCTTTGTAATTGTATACAAGAAAGTGATATTACAGGGGTTGACTGAGGGATATGGTGATGCCAATGATTGGAGTAATGATTGTATTTGCAGCTTTACAAAAGAGTGTGCAATATGGAGTATGTGTAGCTACTACTACTACATCAATAGGGATTGTATATCCTAATGAACTTAATAAATTGCCATTCACACATTATAATAGCAAAAGAATGTGCAATTCAGGGAGAACAAACTATTTGTCCTTTTCTCTCAGCTTACATTCCAGCTTAATATGCACATTTGTCTGAAAACTATTTCGGCACTTTGGGGAATTAAAAAAATATATTTAGATGTATGCCCTTTTAAAAAATATTGCTGCCTAAATTAAAAAAAAAACCTAAATAGGGTTTATGTGATCTATTTGTATCCTTAGTATGGTTTAAAGTTTTAGTTTTTTTGTTTTTACAACTTCCATATTTGATAAGAATTGTAATATTTATTATCTAACACCTTACTGTTATATCACATTTTATGTTATAACATTATTTGGAGCTGTATGGAACATTGTGATGAAATGAAAACAGCTGTAGTAATTTCTACAAAAATAACATTTATTACATCAGGAATATTTTATTATAAATATATATGTGTGTGTGCGTATGTGTATGTGACTCTATATATATTTATATAATAAATAATTGGTTTTTTAAAGATATTCACTTTAAATATCGTTATGACACTATCTGCCATATTTTTATACATTTGTGATACTAAGTGCAGTATTATACTTAACAATAAATAGGAACTAAATATGTATTGAAATATAACAATATGATTTTTACTCCCACCCTAGATGCAGTGATATGGGCTATATCCACTGCTGATATTCTGCTGATGAGGGGTTCATGATCCAATAAAAGGAATCAAGTGTGCTATGTTGCTGCTTCTTGTGGCTCTTATCCCCGCCCTTCCTCCCTTTTCTCCTAATAAAAGCTTTTAAGAACTCAAGCTTCTGTCAGTTGAACAACAACACTGAATACATCCCATTATAATGCCACAAGTAAAACAATTGTTTTAAGATTTGCTGTACACATTTTGACTGAGGTAATAGATTAAAAGCTAAAAACATAAAATATGAACAACAGTGTTGCTTCCCCTAAATGTATATATAGCTTTCCCATTTGTATCAATGTGAAATAAGCATTTGTATAATGGAGGTAGACATCTAGTGTGCTTGCAATCTTCCACCCAGATAAACCGACTCATACCAAGAAAGCAAAGCAGATGCTCTTCCATTTAATGCATGGGGTGAAGACCAAAGAGCCACAGCAAGAAATGCCAGTGGCAAACCAAAGTTGGCATGACACAGCACTGTAAAGCAGGGTGTAAGGTTTTAACTTAACATGGTCTCTGCATTTTGTTTGGAATAGAATTAAACAGAAAGTAAAATACAATACAGAAGTGTAAGAGAGACTGTCACACTTCCATTTTGCTTTTAAGGTTTTATAAAAAGATAATATTGATATTTAAGAGAAAAATCATTTCTAATGAGATTTAATCCCCCCCCCAGTTCACGTATAAGAATAGTTCTGTGAACATGTTTCACTCACCCAGTGTATGATATTTTCTAATTTCTTATCAAATCATAAGAATTTTTAAAATGGAGTGCTAAATCTAGCTAATATTTATTTGCTTATAAGAAATACTCAGGAAATTATTTGAAAATTATTTTTCATTCAATATAAAGTTGATCAGTGAAAAAAGAATGAAGCAGAACAATAAATTAAATTAAATATATACAATATATTATTGAATCAACTCCATAAAAATTTATCTGGACAGTATATAGTTGGTGATACTTATTAATAGATAACACAGATGACTAAAAAGATTTAATCTGGCAAATTTATGTATAATTTTTAAAAAATGTTATATTTCCAAATTTTGAACACAGTATTTACTGTTAAATAATCCAAAATTTTCAGTGGTGATAGTTAATGTCTAGTTTGCTGTATAGAAAATAGGCATTATAATAATATATAAGATTCATGGCTAATATCTGTGGAAAACGCAGTGTAGACTATGACAGAGTGACTCAGGCAGTCAATTATGTTTGTTTAATTCATAGGGTGTCTTTTGTAATTTAAATACACAGTCACCTCCGGTGTATGTTCCCAATATTTCTGGCTGCATAGCTGCATTTTCCAGAAAAAGAATTCCAGACTCAAATAGTGCTGTTTGAATGTGGCAAATAGTTTTTATTTGGCTTGTATGTACTTTACAGAGTAATACTTCTTACTTTGCTAGTAATTTGCACAATTTATAAGACTACTTATAACTCTTTTGATTCATATATGTCTAGCAGAAAACATTTAGTAGTAAATTAGATATACTAGAGAATTGCTATTTGTACTACTAGATGTTGCAGGTAAGGATATCCTTTTTAAGGTTCAACTTGAGAATGTGTGAATTTTATTTTTTGGGTGTTCCACAAAGAAAATTATTTCTTTTAGTAATGTGTACATCCAGATCTGTTAATAGAAAAAACATTTCAAAGGTTTTGCACTATACTTAATTTATGTATCCAAACTTGTAATATATGTTAAAGTTGTAAATATGCAAAGATGTCCCTTCCTCCCCTCCCCCCAAAAAAACCCTCCTTATTGGTTATTGGAGATTTCTTAACATTATAAGAAGAGCAAAGCCTATTATGCATTCAACTATAATTAAGTATGAGTTTTTTTCTTTGCTGAGATTACATAAGTACATTGCTGTTCTCTGTACTTTTATAAGAATAGTGCAGATAGTTTATGTGATTTGTGTTCTGATAGTATTGAAGGAGCAAAAGACTCTATTATAGTTGTGTATATCAATAATTGCACACACTTCCCTGGAAGGTTTGTTCCTCTGTATATTTTCTTTTTTCTAGAAAAAGAAACAAAAAATGTTTGCACGTAATTTATTCAGAGCAGATTTTAAAAATATCAAAAAGCTTTACTTAATAATTTTGCAAAAGTTCCCTTTTGCCAATGAAATGTATGGAAGCATGGCTGAACAGATTTCTGAAAGTAGAATTCTACTTTTTGAATCTTGTGTACACTATTAAGAAGTTTTTCATAATATTTCATATATTTTCTAGTATAAACAATATTTTTCAAAAGATTATTTTCCATCCCTTAATCTCATTTTCATTACATTTTGAGTAATTAATAAGTTGGTAATAGAATTATCATGGGATGAGCACTTTTGCCATTCCCTGAAAAACATTTAGTAGCTTTAACCTGGATTGAGTGTTACAACTCAGTCCAGAAGGGTTGATGGTTTCACATACTTAACATATTTTATACTTAATTTTATATATCACAAGGCTTCCCATTTCTCTGTTTCTAAATTCTCAGATATACTGAGTTTAACCTTACTTCTATTTCCATAGAAATTTTGGAAAACTAAGGTAAGTTGCATCCTTACAGAGAAAAATATTTAATATTTCATGTAATTTTTAATTTTTATTTCACGTTCATTCTTCTTTCTATTTCCCATTTTTCTCTATCATATCACCCAAAGAAATAGTGTTTCATAATCCACACTGGTAACTATTTTCCCTTTGCCTTAAATACATTTAGCTTTTATTTTTATGCTGCATAATTCAATTACAATTGACACTTCAATGGGATTTTGTTTTAAACATATCTTAAAATCAAGGAATAAATGTTTTTAAAAATCCCTTATTTACAAAACAATTTAAATTTTCAAAAGGAATTGACAGAAAAAGTATTTATTTGAAAGTGTTTATTTGGAAATCATTTAGCATATATGATATAAGTGAGAAAAAAAATGACCTGCCTAAACATTCTTGATTAAGAATGTGAAAATGAAGGGTTTTTTTGTTCGTTTTTTTTACTTGTTTGTTTGGTGTTTGCTATAAATAATGTTATGTTTGGTATTAAGAAACTGTTTTCATGCAGTGAATTTCCTCCAAAGTGTACTGAAGTTCTTTGTGCCAAATATATATATAAATATAATATATATATATAATATTTCTTTGAGGAAGGCTTAGAAAAATGGGATATGGTAATTTTCAAAACATTTTATTTCCCTTATTTGCAGTCTTTAAAAGATAAATTAAACTGTGATATTATTCTCTATTCTAGAAGAAAGTGTCTTTATTTAAAAAACATCTTCCATGAAAAACAAAAAGCTGGCTTGTACATGAGAATTTGTAGCAAATTGCAACAAAAGCCATTCTTTTATCCTCTGATAACTGATATTCAATAATTTTTAATAAAAATGGTTGTCTCTAAGACAAATAAACTTGATAATGACTCTTTATTTCCTAGTGGATTTTCTTAATTTCATGTTATGATCCTATAAAAGAGCTTATTTTGCCATTCATTTATATTTTTAAAATATTGCATTGCAGAGTTTCTAAAACTTCATGACATATTTTATATTAGAGAATTATAGGCTGGGGTAGGAAATCTGATGCTTGTTCAAAGTAGCTAACATAACTACTTTGGGATCCTGTTTTGTTTCTTTTTAAATCAATAGAAAAATGTTGAAACTATTTCGAAATAGTCTAATGAACAATAAATACTCCCATTTAATACCCATGAAATTACCATTTAACTACTACTTCTGATAAATGTAAATCAAGTTTACACAGCCAGACATTTTTGTTAGTTGATTGTTGCCAAATGAATAACTGAATATTTTTAAACACCTACTTTGGCTAGGATGCTGTTAGCAAATCAACCTTTTCTGATCAATATATCAATTCCTAGACAACAAAAAGACTTACTTTATTATTTTTGTAATCTAAGAGTCCAGTAAAACTAGATGCTTTTTACAGATACTGAATAGTGCTTCCAATTCACTTTAAACCAGCTCAGCATATTTTCGCATTGCTTAGATATTCCTTCATTTTTCATTTATTTCAGTTGTTACATTACTTGTTTTTTCTCCTTGGAAAATAAATAAGTATCTAGTGTCCTAATTTGAATCAATTGTTTTTAGCTTTGAGCAGAGTTTCTAGTTTTAAGTCTCCCAACTTTCCTTAAAAATAAATCAAATAAATAGTTTTATATAAAAATTATTCACAAAATGTAATGCACAGATGGGCAAAATCTTTTTCTGAAAATGCAGGAAACGTAACTATTTTTGAAAATACAATGCCTTGACAACAGTAATTCTAAGCAGAGAAAGGATTATTTCAGCTTTCTACAATTAGGGATTTTCTAAATGTGTTAGACCAGGGGTCCCCAACCTTCAGTCTGTGGACCAGTACTGTCTGCAGCATGCCAGAAATTGGGCTGCACAAAATAGTGAAGCCCCATTCCCTGGATGCAGGCAGCAGTCTCCTCCAATCCATGGAAAAACCTCTCTCTGTAGAACTGGTCCCTGGTGCCCAAAAGGTTGGAGGCCGCTGTGTTAGACTACAGTTTAGAATTCCTAACCAGCATACCCATTCTGACTTGAAATAGTGGGAAAATATTCCATTATAACTATAGAATAACAGATTGAAAAAGGGTACATTACACTAATGCGTTTTAGCAGATAAAGCTTTGTAACATTTAATTGCTTTAGATACTGGTTCTCAGGTGATTGGAAGTCTCTCACTTTTGCTACCTCTATTGTTTTAGACAAATATTGCGATAGTAGCAAATAATTCACTTGATAAAGTTTGATGACTCAGTTTAAAATTCTTTAGGAAATATAAAAATGCAAAATAATTAACTGCAAGAAAAAAGAGCTTTGGCTCATTATTAATGTATCTGGAAATATAGGACTACTTAGATTTTCATGTCAAAATACTTGGTAAGTTGTATTGAATAAAATTGGGAGTTTACTGGGAGAATTATTTTCGAAGACCTTTATAGCTTTATGATAGGATCCATTTATAAAAGTAGCTTTTCCATTTTATGTGATTAAAATTATGTATTCATTATTTCTTTTTTATAGAATCTCCGATGCACAAACTGAAAATCTGTCCTGCTTTTTTTAAGTAGTAATACTATGTAAACTCATTGCATTGAAACTAAGTGCAGATATGTTGAATATGTGGAAAAAGGTACATAGCATGTTAATAAACTAGCTGCAAATCTTTATGGAACACACCATATCATATTGTACTTGCATCATAATGGATTGTTTTCAGGCATGCATTCCATTTTTAATTCCTGTATATTTTTTATTATTTATGTAATAATAAAGGGATGAATTATTCTGTGTTTAACTTTTACTTATCAGCATAGGGATTTTTCATTTTTACTGAGCACAACGTATTTTTGAGGCCTACCAAAATATGCCTAATAAAAATGCAGGTTTGCATTAGAAAAGTGAAATTGTCATCCCTACCGTCCTTATTGCATTCCATGCATCTATTTTCTTTCATTTCTGATCATTTGATCCCTTCTTTTCTGATTTTAGCCATTTTAATATAAGCGATTACATTGTATAGATGAACCTCCTAAAAATAGTGTGAAATGACGAGTTCAGATAATAGGAGTTATTTTTTGTCCACTGTAAATAGAATAGGACATACTTGATGAATGTAAGCAACATGATCTTGTCATTTTTACATCTTCATATATGCTAAATTTCAGAGCCAGTATTATGGAGCCAAAGACGGAACAGGTAAGATTGAAATTCACTTTCAGTCCTGGAAGCCCATAGTGTGATTTGTTTATTTATTTCAATAATTATTATATTTATTTATTTATTTTATATTACAAGTAGAAGGAAACAAGATAAGTGTAGACATTGACATGGACACATGTAAAATGGCACAAGTAAATGAATATAAGTAAGCAAAATATAGCCATAAACACATAAAATGTATACATATAAATAGGGACAGTAGGACAGGGATTGTAGGCACGCTGGTGCGCTTATGCATACCCCCTTGGGGACTTCTTAAGAAACATGTAAGATCCATGGTAGACAATTTAAGGTAAAAGGTATAGGGGTTAGAGGAACTAACCACAGGATCAGAGTGTTCCAGACATTAATTACTCTTGCTGAAGTCAGTATTTTCTGCCATCAAGATTAGAGTGTATTACATTTAGTTTGTATCTAATGATAACTCTTGGGTTATTGCAGTTGAAGTTAAAGTAGTCACTTACAGTTAGGACAGATCATCTTGTGTATTAGCCTTAGCTCGGAACATAGATAGCGTAGTTCAAGCTTATCCAGGCCTAAAATTTCAAGCCTGGTGCTATAAGGAATTTTATTGCAAGCAGAGGAGTTGAGGACTCTTCTTGTAGAATACCTCTGGACCCTCTTAATGTATTAATGTCCGAAACATAGTGTGGGTTCCAGGCAGGTGAGACTATTCAAGGATAGGTCTGGCAAAGGTTTTGTATGCTCTAGTTAGCAGTATAGTATTACCAGAGAGAAAACTTCATAAAATAAGGTTGACAACTCTGAATGCCTTTTTGGCAATGATGATATGGTGAACTCTGGGGCTTAGATCTTTTGAAATGAGCACTCTTAGGTCTTTGACAGAGTGTGCGTCATCTTTTAGATCGTTTCCACCCAGCTTGTATTCTGATTCTTTTATTGCCAATGTATAGGATTGAGCATTTGTTGGCAGAGATTGCCAATTGTTTGACCATTCAGATACATAATCTAGGTCATTTTGTAGGGTAGTAGAATTATCTATGGTGTTAAAATAATTTTACATCGTCAGCAAAGAGGACACAGCTGCTTATAATATGATCACAAAGGCCGTTTATGTAAAGTAGAAAGAGTTTATTCTCTATCAGCTGAATTGGTGAGCAAAGATCACCAGAAAAATTCTTGATCAATTTCTGTATTTAATTTTTGGTACATCAACTTTATAATGGAATATTTATTAATTTATCAAAGTCATACAGAGCGAAGAACACAAAATGCACAGATGGATTGTGACATATAGAAAATCATGTACTTCTGCTTGATGACTTTGGTTTCATCTTGCTTATGGCAAGTCTAGATCTGATTATGAATTTCAGTTGAAAAATAAAAATAATCTTACTAATGCATGACTGACGCATGTTGTATAAGGCACAGAGAACATGGGACTGAGTACTTCTGTTCCTTCTTTATGTCACAACCTCCATATACTGAGTGGGATGTTTGAACTCTGTAGAGCTTTAGTAAAAGCATTTTTTCCATTCATTCCATTCCCCATATTGGAAAATATCAGCAGGGGCAACACTATTGTTTACACAGAAATGGAAATTGAGGCTACATTTGCCCCAAAGAACTAAGTGATGTCAGTTTACGGTATAAACACCTACATTTGATACCATCCATTCAAAATACTTGAAGATGTTTGTTTGTTATTTATTTGCTGCCTATCACGGTAAGGCTACTCCAGGAAGCTTACAATAATAAAAAGAAAAATGAAAGGCATGTTAACAGAACAATGACGTATATAATGGGAATAAATGCATTAATATGATAACAAAGGAATGGATGGTGAGATGAGGGTAAGGGGGATGTAATTTGCCATCAATCCAGCAGCTACCTCCAGTGTGAAACCCCCTCCCCCCATTTGATCCTCCATTTGATATGAGTATTGCTTCCCAATTTTGTCTGTGAAATTCTGTACTGAAGTTGATAGAATCATTCTACTGTTTCCCAATCAGGGAATCACAAAGTGTATCCAGCATAATCTAATGCTTCACATGTATTCTAGGTTTCTCCTTAAAGGGGAAGCAAGGGGAAGAAGTGTGATTAGATTGACCTCAATCCCTAGTGCCTATGAATTCCCATTAATCCAGCTATAATTACATCCAAAGTTTCATTTAGCCGGCTAGCCGGCCTGGCCTGATAGACACTACCTGTGCGCTATTTTTTAGCAAATTATTAATAAGGGGTTCCTAGCTAG